>SJYU01002877.1:174200-195300 GCA_006410795.1 Tragelaphus strepsiceros
AGGAAAAACCACAATGAAAGCAGCACTCAAGTTAAAAAACAAAATTTAGAATAACAAAAAAAAATAAAAATAAAAAACACAAAAAAAGGAACAAAATTTATCCAACAACAATTCTCACCCTTTATGTTTTCAGTCCTTGGGAAAGTAAATGATCCTAAAAGGAGGATTTTTTTTTTTTAACCCAGGTTCAGTTTTAAAGAAATTAGCTCACTTTACCATCCTTCCTTGTTATCTTCTTTTTTGGTAGGTTTATCTACAGGTTGAAAATAAAGAAAGATAGGATTTCACACAAAAAATTTGTGCATATAGCTTCTTCATAAGTACTAGTACTTTCCTAGTACTTTCTCTAACATATATTAGAATTTCTTAACACTTTCAAAACCTAAGAGGTTAAAAAATTTTAAATCAACAAATACACTAGACTGTGTCAGTAAACAAGTTAGAACTGTGTCACATGAGATGTTTACTAACATAAGTTTTCTAAACATGGGCAATTTAGAGCTCATATTTGTCATTATCAAGTAAAACAGTTTGCATTGAACAAATACAACCTGATGTTTTTTAATGTATGATTTTTCTGAGTTCCCCTTAGACATGATTGCAGCAAACTGCACAGTGAAGAAAGCTTTCCATTTTTCACTATGCAGTGATTTGACTTCTCACATTTCGGTTGGAATGAAAATTAGATTCAAAGACAGCTCTGTACCTGATAACTCTGACAAGGTGTGAAATGCTAAGCTTTATATGACTGTAATGAACATATGCAAGTTTTTTTTTCCTGTCTTTTGTCTAAAGGCTTCACGCTGTCTATCCTGGAGTAAAAAATTTCTTTCTAATATTGTATATCAGCTATCTTGTCTATAATGCCCACATTTTCCAAATGCCAGCTATATGGGGGAAATGCCAGTTTGTTTAGGGCTTCTTATTCCTTAGATATTTGATTACACAGGATTGACAATGTTAATAACTCTCCTAGTTGATTATCTGAGCTACTCTTTGCTCACTAGCTGACAATGTTTGGAATCACATTTGAAGGAAGTAGCAAAACTATAGAATTTCTATGAATAAAGAGAGAAAAAGTTAGTGTAATCTAGAATAGGAAAGAACTAAGGACATTTTGTTTACTTATGTGGAAAGCTCAACATTCAGAAGTCTAAGATCATGGCATCTGGTCCCATCACTTCATGGCAAATAGATGGGGAAACAGTGGAAACAGTGGCTGACTTTATTTTTCTGGGCTACAAAATCACTGCAGATTGTGATTGCAGCCATGAAATTAAAATACATTTACTCCTTGGAAGGAAAGTTATGACCAACCTAGACAGAATATTAAAAAGCAGAGACATTACTTTGTCAACAAAGGTCTGTCTAGTCAAGGCTATGGTTTTTTCAGTAGTCATGTATGGATGTGAAAGTTGGACTATAAAGAAAGCTGAGTGCCAAAAAATTGATGCTTCTAAACTGTGGTGCTGGAGAAGACTCTTGAGAGTCCTTTGGACAGCAAGGAGATCCAACCAGTCCATCCTAAAGGAGATCAGTCCTGGGTATTCATTGGAAGGACTGATGTTGAAGCTGAAACTCCAATACTTTGGCCACCTGATGTGAAGAGTTGACTCACTGGAAAAGACCCTGATGCTGGGAAAGATTGAGGGCAGGAGGAGAAGGGGATGACAGAGGATGAGATGGTTGGATGGCATCACCAACTCAATGGACATGGGTTTGGGTGGACTCCGGGAGTAGGTGATAGGCATGGAGGCCTGGCCTGCTGCGGTTCATGATGTTACAAAGAGTCGGACACGACTGAGCAACTGAACTGAACTGATGGGGAAATATTACTATTTATGATTATTGACACTTTATATACACTAAAATTCAGATTTTAAATTAAATATGATTTCAACTTTATGGTGAAGTCAAGACAGTAAAGTAAGGTCTACAGCTCTCTGCATGTAGGAAGAAGTGAAGAAGTGAAGTGAAGTCACTCAGTCGTGTCCGACTCTTTGCGACCCCATGGACTGTAGCCCACCAGGCTCCTCTGTCCATGGGATTCTCCAGGCAAGAATACTGGAGTGGGTTGCCATTTCCTTCTCCAGGGGATCTTCCTAACCCAGGGATCGAACCCCGGTCTCCCTCATTGAGTGCAGACGTTTTATCCTCTGAGCCACCAGGGAAGCCCTGAAGAAAGGTAGGAAGCAAATTATGAAGATGTGGCCAACAAAGGCTGGTATTTATTTTCAAGAGAAAAATGAAGCCCTGGAGATGTGGACACAGACAGCTTAGAGACATGGACAGGCAAATTCCAGTTTTTGGACAAACTTTAAATTCCAAATCAAAAGAATAAATTAAATTCCTATTGGATGATACAAGGTTAATATATAAAAATCAATTTGTTTCTACACACTAGCAATGAACAATTTGAAAATGAAATTAAGAAAAAAAATCCCATTGAAAATAGCGTTAAAAAGAACAAAATACTTAGAAATAAACTTAACCAAAGAAGTGTAAGATTTTTACACTGAAAATAATACTGAAAGAAATTAAATAAAATGTAAATAAATGTAAAAACATTCTTTATTCATGCCTTGTAACACAATATTGTTATCATGGCAATATTCCTTGTTTTAGTTTTCATTTTGTTGCTATAAAAACTTCACTTCAGTAGTTTAGAACAACACAAATACATTCTCCTATAGTTCTAGAGGTCATAAATCCCAAGAGAACACCAAGAACATGGGTCTTAGGGGTAAAATCAGAATGTTGGCAGAGATGGTTCCTCTGGAGGCTCCTGTGGAGAATCCCTTCCTGAGCCACAGGAGACTGACTGCATTCTTCAGTTTGTGGCCACATCATCTCCATCTCTGCTTCCTAGGGTCAAGTCTCCCCCTGTGTCCCTCTTATAAGGACACTTAGGATTATGTTGCGCTCACGTCTTGTAATCCTTAACTGAGCCAAACCTGCAAAATGTAGAAGCTGATTCTGAAACTTATTTGGAGATGCAAGGAACTCAGGACAACCAAAACAATCTTGAAAAAGAAGCAATTTGGGGGATACATATCTCCCAATTTCAGAAGTACAGAGGTTCAATATTCAGAATGGTGTAGTACTGTCATAGACATATAGATCAGTTGAATAAAACTGGGATTCCATAAATAAATCTGTACATTAATACAAACTGAATTTCAGCAAAGAGGCTATGACCATTCACTGGGAAAAGAAGTCTTTTTAACAAAGGATGTGACTTTATGGATGTACACATGCAAAAGGATGAAATTGGACCCTTTATTTCATGTGATATTAAAAAATTACCACAAAATGGATTAAAAAATAAATGCAAGAGCTAAAACTGTTTAGGTGCAATTTTTTGTGATTTGGGGCTGGGCAATGTTTTCTTAGATATGACACCATAAGCACAAGCAACCACAGAAAAATTTGATAAATTGGACTTCATCAAAGTTAAAAATGTTTGGGCATCAATAGATGCTATCAGAAAAGTGAGGAGTCACCAAAAGTAAGAAAATATTTGAAATTATGAGAATCTGATATCCAGGATATATAAAGTAACCATACAGTCCAAAAATGTAGAGACGAATAGCCTAAGTTAAAAAGAGATAAAGGATTTGAAGAGACATTTCTCCTAAAAAATGAATAAATATCCAATAAGCCCATGAGAACATACCCAATACCATTAATCATTAAGGGCATGCAAATCAAAATGACAATAAGACATCACTTCATGTCTACTGGGGTAGATTTACTAAAAATTTTAAAAGAAAAATAAGTGTTGTTGAGAATGTGGAGAATTTAGCACCTTCATGTACTGCTGGTGGGAGTGTAAAATGCTGTAACTGCTGTGGAAAAGTTAGTTTTTAAAAATTTAAACATAGAATTATCATATGACCTAACAATTCTACTCCTAGTTATATACCCAACAGAACTAAAAACATATGCTCAAACAGTATTTATAGCAGAATTATTCATAAGAGCCAAAATATGGAAACAATCTAAAGGTCCATCAGCTGATGAATGTCTAAACAAAGTATGGCATACACATGCAATGGAATGTTATTCATCCATAAAAAGGAATAAAGTACTAACACATGCTACAGAATGGATGAACCTTGAAAACACTACACAATGTAAAGAAAGCCAAAGACAAAATGCCATATAACATATCCAGAACTGGTAAATCCACAGAGAAAGAAAATAAATGAGTGGTGCTAGGAACTGGGGAGAAGGAGGATGGGAAATGACTGGTAATGGGTATGGAATTTCTTTTTAGGGTGATGAAAATATTCTGGAATAAAATAATGGTGATTGTTGAACAGCATTGTGAAATACTAAAAACTACTGAATTCTTAAAAATTAATCAATCCTGAATATTCATTGGAAGGATTGTTGCTGAAGCTAACTCCTGTATTTTGTCTACCTGATGTGACAAGCCAACTGATTAGAAAAGACCATGATGTTGGGAAAGATTGACGGCAAAAGGAGAAAGGTGCGTCAGAGGATGAGATGGTTAGGATGAAATTCAACAGAAATTTGAGCAAACTCTGGGAAATGGTGGAGGACAGAGGAGGCTGGAGTGCTGCAGTCCATGGGATCACAAAGAGTCAGACATGACTTAGCAACTGAACAACAACAGGAAAAAAAAAAAAAAACAAGCAGTATACTTTATAGATACATTATAGATAGAAAGATAGAGTTTCAAGATTTTCTTGACACAGGAAACAAATAATCTCTCTAGTCTCATAATTTGAAGGATGTTAATAATTTTTGTTTTACTCTGCATGACTCTTTGAGAAAAGATCAGAGATATTGAATATTCAGAGTTTAATCCATTGTGTGTTCTAAAGGATGGTAAAGGTATCTTGTGTTTTCATTTAACAGGATAGGAAACTGATGTCTCTGATATTAAGTCTGTGTGTCCAAACTGAGTGTTAACATGTGACACAGTAGGAAGGGGCATGGAATGGCTGATATAGAATAATGTAGTTATATGTTATGGACTGAATACTTATCACCCCTCAAAATTCATATATTCAAACCCTAATCCCCAATGTGATATTATTTGCAAGTGGAACCTTTTGGAAGTAATCAGGTTTAGGTATGGTCTTGAGGATGGAGCCTCTATGATAGAATTAGTATTCTATAAGAAAAGAAAAAGAGATCACAACTCTCTCTTTCTCTCTACCATGTGGCTACACAGTGAAAAGGCAGCCAACAAGGTCCTTACCAGGAACTAACGTATCCACACCTTGATCTTGGACTTACCAGCATCCAGAATGTGAGAAATGTCTGTGTCTAAGTCACTCAGTCCATGGAATTTTGTTATAGTGACCTGAGCTGACTAAAACATTATGGAATGAGGTAGGAAAAGGAGAATGGGACAAGAGAAGGTCAGGGAATAAGAAACATATTTGCTTAATAAAACAGAAAGCAGATCAGAGAGAGATTTTATAAAAGGACTCATGTAATATTATTTTAGTTCTTTGATTTTTTAATTAAAGATACTTCCATGGATCAAAAACTAGACTGTAGATGGACCATAACAACATTGCTCTGTTGATCAAAGTCTCTAATTCTTTTTAAAAACAAAGCTATAGAATAGACATGTTCATCAGTTTTTATTTATGCAAAAGTCATATATTATTGTTCTAATTTTATATATTGTGATTAACTATGTGCACAAAATTTATAATGTCTTTTAGGAAAATACAATGAAGCAGGAAAAGAAAAGGATCTGTTGAATTATTTCAACTTGAAATGGTTGTTTAATTTTTATTTGATTGTAATGAACTAGGTCATTCAGAATGAGAGTTCAGGGTGAGTAAGAAGTAAAGATTGGTGATTAATGAGACATAAAATGAAAATACAGGACAGAACAAGAACCTTTTAATGATAAACGATATGACCCAGTGTGATAAGATGAATTCTCTCTGTACACTTGAGAATCAATGCCCCTTCTATAATGAGCTATACAAAACATCACCCTACCCACCAGTTTTACCGAGTGTCATTTTGCTATTTCTGAGTCTCCTTCAGTGGCATATCATTGTACAGGCTAGCAAAGAACAGCAATAAACTCCAATGACTCACTAAACCAATAGAACAATATGTTACTAGGCTTTTGCAAATAGTACCATTTCAAAAATGAAGTGAAGTGAAAGTCACTCAGTCATGTCTGACTCTTTGTGACCCCATGGACTGCAGCTCACCAGGCTTCTCTGTCCATGGAATTCTACAGGCAAGAATACTGGAGTGGGAAGCCATTCCTTTCACCAAGGGACTCTTCCCAACCCAGGGATCAAATCTGGGTCTCCTTCATTGCAGGCAGCTTTTTCACCTCTGAGCCACCGGGAAGCCCAATCTGACTCTTTCTCTAAATATATACTACTTTACCCTCATGTCAACTACATTGTTTTCTAGTCTTCAAAGGGAGCATGTCTTTTCAGCTTTAGTTCAAAGTTCCATGAAGCACTGTTTAGGAGTTTGCCCTAGATTTGGCTTTTAAACTCATAGCTGTGTGAATGTGGGATAAGTGATTTATCTTCCCAAGCCATATTTACTCATCTGTAAAATGTAAACCTGGAGAAGGAAATGGCAACCCACTCCAATATTCTCCCCTGGAAAATCCCATGGGCAGAGGAGCCTGGCAAACTACAGTCCATGGAGTTGCAAAGAGTTGCACAGACAATATGTAAACAATAATGTTTCCTTTGGAAGCAAAGACTTGTAAAGATTAAATAGTATCTAGACAGCATATTACTCTTGCCTGGAAAATCCTATTTAGGAGGAGCCTGGTGGGCTGCAGTCCATGGGCTCGCTAAGAGTTGGACACAACTGAACAACTTCACTTTCACTTTTCACTTTCATGCATTAGAGAAGGAAATGGCAACCCACTCCAGTGTTCTTGCCTGGAGAATCCCAGGGATGGGAGAGCCTGGTGGGCTGCTGTCTATGGGGTCACACAGAGTCAGACACGACTGAATTGACTTAGCATTAGTAGCAGCAGCATGGTTTTTCTAGCAGTCATGAATGTATGTGAGAATTGAACCATAAAAAAGACTAAACACTGAAAAATTTATGCTTTTGAATTGTGGTGCTGGAGAAGATTCTTGAGTGTCCACTGGACCGTAAGGAGATCAAACCAGTCAATCCTAAAAGTGAATCAACCCTGAATATTCATTGGAAGGATTGATGCTGGAGCTAAGGGTCCAATAACTTGGCCACCTGATGCGAAGAGCCAATATACTGGAAAAGACCCTGATGCTGGGAAAAATTGAAGGCAAAAGAAGAAAAGGGCAGCAGAGGAGGAGATGGTTGGATAGCATCACCAACTCAGTGGAGATGAACTTCAACAAACTCCAGGAGATGGAGGAGGAAAGATAAACCTGGCATGCTGCAGTTCATGGGGTCACCAAGATCAGACATGACTTGGTGACTGAACAACAACAAATGGAGTCCTTCATACAATACCTGAAAAAGTAAGCACTCTATTAATGATATTACACAGCTAGTGTTTCTTTAATCCTGAGGTTTCATAACCAAAAATCATATTGCTTTTTCTCCTTATGCATTAAACCTAGCTAACTTTCCTATGTTGTTCTCTCCATGAACTTTCATAAACAACTTGAGTCTTTTTCTTTTCCAGTAACAGCTGTAATCTCTCAAATTCCTTCCACTCACCTTCTGAACTTCAGTCTCTGCCTTTGAATGTGTACTGATATCTCATTTCCTTCTCTCCTTCTAATTCAGTTCAGTTCAGTTCAGTCGCTCAGTCATGTCCAACTCTTTGTGACCCCATGGACTGCAGCACGGCAGGACTCCCTGTCCATCACCAACTCCCAGAGTTTACCCAAACTCATGTCCATCGAGTCAGTGATGCCATCCAATCATCTCATCCTCTGTCAGCCCCTTCTCCTCCTGCCTTCAATCTTTCCCAGAATTAGGGTCTTTTCAAATGAATTCGTTCTTCACATCATGTGGCCAAAGTATTGGAGTTTCAGCTTCAACATCAGTCCTTACAATGAATATTTAGGACTGATTTCCTTTAGGATGGACTGATTGGATCTCCTTGCAGTCCAAGGGACTCTCAAGAGTCTTCTCCAACACGGCAGTTCAAAAACATCAATTCTTTGGTGCTCAGCTTTCTTTATAGTCCAAATCTCACATCTGTACATGACCACTGGAAAAACCATAGCTTTGACTAGACAGACTTTTGTTGGCAAAGTGATGTCCCTGCTTTTGAATATGCTGTCTAGGTTGATCATAACTTTCCTTCCAAGGAGTATCTTTTAATTTCATGGTTGCAGTCACCATCTGCAATGATTTTAGAGCCCAAGAAAATAAAGCCTCTCACTGTTTCCACTGTTTCCCCATCTTTTTGTCATGAAGTGATGGGACCAGATGCCATGTCTCAGTTTTCTGAATGTTGAGTTTTAAGCCAACTCTTTCACTCTCCTCTTTCACTTTCATCAAGAGGCTCTTTAGTTCTTCTTTTTTCCCTTACAATAAAGTCTGATCTTCAGGTTTCACATGTAAGAAGGACTCAAGGATTGGGGCAGATTTTTTTCAAATTGGAAAAAAAAAAAAAGCAGCCATGTACCTTGGAATACTTGTGCTTAATTTTTGGACAGGAGAAACTAGAAGCCTAGCAATGAGACTCTAGGAAGTGCTGAGGAGGGTATTTCCAGACAGGAACTGTCAAGGGCTCACCCTCCTCACTGATGTCAGTTGTTGCCTGCTCACACAGTCATCCATGCCATAAACATGACTCCTCAGAAATTGGCTTTTTATCAAAGTCTGATAAAAGGAATCTGCAAACTTCAAATTAGGATTTTAATTTCACTGAAATGTAGATTCTGTGTCAAATACTGGTATTATTTATGTACTACTGCTTTTCTAGTGAATTCCTTAAATTTCAATGCTTAATCACTACCTGAAGTTATATATTGAAAAGGCAGATTCCCAGGTTATTTGGTCTGATCATAATCACAAGTGAATTTAATGGAGATAGTTCATGCCCCACACTTCAAGAAATGCTGCCTACAAAATGGAGAAACAGTTCATACCTTAAGGAAAGAAAGCAAAACCCATGAAGATGCACTAATCCATAAGCAGAACATACTATATAACTAATTAATGCATTTGCAAAAATAAAATACCTTTTGCTCTACCGTAAATAATTTTACTCTGTATCTTGAGCATTTAATTTTCACTTAAACAAAGTAAAATAAAGCAATCCTTTGCTTAACTAAAGGAATGCATTCTTGGCTGTGCTCAGAATGAAAATGCTATAAGTAGAAGTGAATTCTCTCTGAGAAATGATATAAAATCTGGGGATGCATACTTTTTTTTTTCTTTAATGAATTACAACCCACTGGTGGCTTTGCTCTTATTATCCCTAGGAAATGGTTTGCTTTTGCCAAGATTTTCATAGAAACTCTGAGAGATGGATTCTCAAGACATTCGAAGAAAATATCATTAACCACTCAGAAACTTCAGGCAATAGGCAAAGTCCACTAAAAAGGGAAAGTTTTCCCTAGGAAGAATCTCATTATAGTGTTTCATGTAGGTGCTTCAAGGAAGAAAGAGCTAGGTGGCAAAATAATTTTGATATTATGGAAGTTCATTAAAAAAGGATTCTGTCTGTAATGAAATGGGGATATATGACCCATGCAAGGACAAGAAGCAGGAGCTGAAGAATAGATGATGGCAAAGAGGAAACAAAATAAAAACAAAACTATGATGACAACCTCAAGCAACCAGTAATATCTCTGGAAATTGAGAGAATGAGATAATCAGGAAGAATGAGAAAAAGATAGGACAAAATATTTAAAACGTGTTTTTATTTAACTCCTTTCTCCCCTGCCCTGCCAGCCCACATACTCCAGAATAGGTCATGGTTCCATTAAATAATTAGTTAATTGTTGAGATGTACAACCTAATTCTAGAGAGTTTAAACTCTCATGCCTCTTTAATCGTATCATTTTTTATTATTTGCTTATTTTTTCATGGAATAAGGCATTTTATTTTAAATATAGCAGTGTGTGCATAATAAATCAGTTAATTTCTTTCTGTTTTTGCTTTAAAATCCAAAATAGACATACAGATGGCTAAAAAGTACATGAAAAGATGCTCAACATTTCTAATTATTAGAGAAATGCAAATCCAAACTACAATCAGGTATCACCTCAGACCATCAGAATGGTCATCATCAAGAAATCTACAAATAAATGCTGGAGAGGGTATGGGGAAAAGGGAACCCTCCTGCACTGTTGGTGGGAATGTAAATTGGTACAGCCACTATGGAGAACAGTATGGAGATTCTTTAAAAACCAAAAACTTGAACTAAAATGCTGTGCTGTGCTGTACTGTGCTTAGTCACTCAGTCATGTCTGACTCTTTGCAACTCCACAGACTGTAACCCACAGGCTCCTGTGTCCATTGGGATTCTCCAGGCAAGAATACTGGAGTGGGTTGCCGTGCCCTCCTCAAGGGAATCTTCCCAACCCAAGAATCGAACAGGGGTCTCCTACATGCAAGAACTTTAACAACTGAGGTATTAGGGAAACCCTGATCTACCATCAGTTCAGTTCAGTTCAGCCACTCAGTCATGTCCAACTCTTTGTGACACCATGAACCATAGCACACCAGGCTCCATGTCCATCACCAACTCCCGGAGTTTACCCAAACTCATGTCCATTGATCGGTGATGCCATCCAACCATCTCATTCTCTCTCATCCCCTTCTCTTCCCCCTCTCAATATTTCCCAGCATCAGGTGGCCAAAGTTTTGGAGTTTCAGCTTCAGCATCAGTCCTTCCAATGAACACCCAGGACTGATATTCTTTAGGATGGACTGGTTGGATCTCCTTGAACTCCAAGGGACTCTCAAGAGTCTTCTCCAACACCACAGTTCAAAAGCATCAATTCTTCGGCGCTCAGCTTTCTTTATAGTCCAACTCTCACATCCATACATGACTACTAGAAAACCCACAGCCTTGACTAGACGGACCTTTGTTGGCAAAGTAATGTCTCTGCTTTTTAATATGTCATCTAGGTTGGTCATAATTTTCCTTTCAAGAAGTAAGTGTCTTTTAATTTCATGGCTGCAATCACCATCTGCAGTGACTTTGGAGCCCCCAAAAATAGTCAGCCACTGTTTCCACTCTTTCCCCATCTATTTGCCATGAAGTGATGGGACCGGATGCTATATCTCAGTTTTCTGAATTTTGAGTTTTAAGCTAACTTTTTCACTCTCCTCTTTCACTTTCATCAAGAGGCTCTCTAGTTCCTCTTCACTTTCTGCCATAAGGGTGGTGTCCTCTGCATATGTGAGGTTATTGATATTTCTCCCGGCAATCTTGATTCCAGCTTGTGCTTCCTCCAGCCCAGCATTTCTCATAATGTACTCTGCATATAAGTTAAATAAACGGGGTAACAATATACAGCCTTGATGTACTCCTTTTCCTATTTGGAACCAGTCTGTTGTTCCATGTCCAGTTCTAACTGTTGCTTCCTGACCTGCATACAGGTTTCTCAAGAGGCAGGTCAGGTGGTCTGGTCTTCCCATCTCTTTCAGAATTTTCCACTGTTTATTGTGATCCACACAGTCAAAGACTTTGGCATAGTCAATAAACCATATGACCCAGCAATTCCACTCCAGGCATACTCAGAGAAAACAATACTTCAAAAAGCTACATACACCCTAATGTTCATTGAAGCACTACGTACAATAGACAGGACATGAAAGCAATCTAAATGTCCATTAACAGAGGAATGGATAAAGAAGATGTGGTACATATATGTAATTGAATATTATTCAACCAAAAACAAAAAATAATGCCACTTGCAGCAACATGAATGGACCTGCTGCTACTGCTGCTGCTAAGTTGCTTTAGTCATGTCCGACTCTGTGCGATCCCACAGACGGCAGCCCACCAAGCTCCCCCGTCCCTGGGATTCTCCAGGCAAGAACACTGGAGTGGGTTGCCATTTCCTTCTCCAATGCATGAAAGTGAGAAATGAAAGTGAAGTCGCTCAGTCATGTCCAACTCTTAGCAACCCCATGGACCACAGCCCACCAGGCTCCTCCATCCATGGGATTTTCCAGGCAAGAGCACTGGAGTGGGGTGCCATTGCCTTCTCCGTGCCATTTCAGATAGTCAAGTTGAGTGAAGTCAGACACACACAAAAAACAAATATCATATGATATTGCTTGTATGTGGAATCTAAAAAAGGTTACAAATGAATTTATTTACAAAACATAAATAGAGTTACAGATGAAGAAAACAAACTTACACTTACTGGGGGATAAGAGGGGGAAGGATAAATTGAGAGACTGGGATTGACATATCATATTACTATATATGAGGTAGATAATGAATATGAACCTACTGTACAGCTCAGGGAACTCTACCCAATACTCTGTAATGACCTATATGGAAAAAAATCTAAAAAAAAAAAAAAAGAGTGAACATATGTATATGTATAACTGATTCACTTTGCTATACACCTAAAACTAACACAACTGGTAAATCAACTATATTACAATAAAACTAAAAATAAATAAATGAAATAGAACAGAACCACTGAAAATCTGACTTTTCAAATACCACTCTTTTACTATCAATATTTCCATATAAAATCTTAAATGATCAACCTGGCTTTTATTTTCACCTGTCTTTAAAATCCTCCTAATGTTAGCTAATATTCTTTTCCTAAACAATATTAATATTTAGATTTTTTTTTAAGTTCTACCCTTATGCATTTTTAATGTATATTTCACAACCTCATTCCTTCTAAAAACTAATTTTTAATTTTGGTATTTTTCATCTTTGACTCACTTAGCTTTCTTCTCTTCATTGGAATACCTTGGTCTTTCCTTAGTTTTTCTTATCTCTATTCCCTTTTCCCCTCTTTCCCTCGTTCTCTTTTTCCCTTCCTTCCTTCTCCCTTCTCTCCCCACCCTTCCCTTCTCCTTTCCCCTTTTGTCTATTTTTATGGACATTCTTTTCTTCCCCTTTCTTTCTTTTTTTCTCCTATCTTTTCCCTTTCTCTTTAAGGTTCCCTAGGAAATTTCTATTCATCCCTTTCTGTACCCATAAAGAGCTCAGTTAATTCACAGGACTTCCAAATATTCATTTCCTACTTTGACACTTCACATCTCACATATCTCTAGGCTTATCATCTTCAGTTTATTTTTAAAAAGTTATCTTCATTTTTCTATCTAATCAAAGTCTGGTGAAGTGAGGTGTTAGTCACTCAGTCATGTCCTACTCTTTGCGACCCCATGGGCTGCAGCCCACTAGGCTCCTCTGTCCATGGAAATCTCCAGGCAAGAATACTGAAGCGGGTTGCCATTCCCTTCCAGCAGATCTTCTCAACTCAGGGATTGAACCTGGGTCTCCTGCATTGCAGGCAGATACTTTACCACTGAGCCACCAGGGAAGCCCCAGTCAAAGTCTAAAAATGAGTCAAATACAAGTTTATAATCTGTGCATAAAATAATTATAACATTCCACTCTTTCCCCATTCTGATTTTGGCATCACCATTATCTAGATTTTTAATACCTAAAGTCTTGGTCATCTTTAAATGTTTTATTTCTTCCATGAATGAAATACTCCACTAACAAGTATACTGACTTTTAAAAATTTTGAGCATCATTGCTATCTCCATTACTTTTCTGTTTTTGTATTTATGACTAAATCTCTAATTCTTATCAGTTCACATCTAAGCCATATATGACATTTTTTTTTTCTGATTTCTTTGCATGTAAGAGTGACAAGTCCAAAAACCAACTATTATGAAGATGCATGGAAGTAAATGAGACTATCAAGAGAAGAGTTGATTAGGGGAAATGATATTACTTCTCTTTTCACTCCCAACTGTGGGATCCCATGGCACCTTCTTTCTTAGGTTCCTGCTTTTGTTATATTTATATTTTTCTCTAGTATTACTTAATTTTCCTAACCTACCAGAAAAAAAAAAAAAGATGACAGTATTGTGAGGTATTGTCAAATGATGGCTTCTACAAACAATACTAAAACAACCTACTGATAAGACAAAGTTGGGTTTATTGCTTACCAATGCAGGGAAGGCATGACCTTGACAGTCTTAGTAGTGTACCAGAGGTAAAGAGCAAAAACTTGGCTTTTTGAAGTCTGGTTTAAAATCTTCTAAGGGGGCAGGAGGAGAAGGGGACAACAGAGGATGAGATGGCTGGATGGCATCACCAACTCAATGGATGTGAGTCTGAGTGACCTCCGGGAGTTGGTGATGGACAGGGAGGCCTGGCGTGCTGCACTTCATGGGGTCGCAAAGAGTCGGACACGACTGAGCGACTGATCTGATCTGATCTGATCTGAATCCAGGGATGTGGTTTATATTGAGTAGAAATGATACAACAGTAATTTAGGATTTATAGATAGGAAAAGAATATAGTTTTGAGCCAAGGAGTTTCAAGAATTGGGAAATAAACTATCTTTCAAAACTTTCTATTAAATAATTGATTTTTCAAAAAATTCCTTGGAAGAACAACAAATCACTTGTAGCTTTCATCTTCCAAGGCAAGAGTTTCCTGGGATAATAAAGATATGTCGAACTTTTTTCATAAAGAGATTCCATCTCTTCATAGAGAAGAATTTAAAGCACGCAAGGTTTTAGCACTTATATTACAACTGCAAAAATAAAATTTTATGAGAAAAATAGAGTATAAAACCTTTTACTTCCTGGAAACATGTACTTCTGCTTTTTTTTCAAAACTCAAGAAACCTGCGTTTTTAGGAGTTTCACTTTAGAGAAGAATCACAAATCTAAATCAAAATCACAAGCTCAAATGCCTAGATGGGCCAGGACCAAAACATCAATGGGTCAGGATATGGGTTCCCAAGGACTGTGGAACCAAGAGGTTGGTAAGAACTGTAGGAACTAAGAATCTGAAAGCTTTCTCCATTTAAAAGCATTTATATCCAAATCATAACATTTTAAACCATGTCATAGTTGAACAGAATCTTTCTTCAGGCCACCATTTTGCAATCTTTCTACAGTCAAAAAGATTGTGAAGATTTATCAGATGTTTCATGTCTATTAGAAAATCAGGAAAATGCTTGAAAGTGTCCATTCAGCCATTTGGCTCAGATGGTAAAGAATCTACTTGCACTTCAGGAGACCTAGGTTCAATTACTGGGTTGGGAAAACCCCCTGGAGAAGAGAAAGGCAACCCATTTCCAGTATTCTTGCTTGGAGAATCCCATGCTCAGAGGATCCTGGCATGCTACAGTCCATAGGGTCTAAAAGAGTCAGACACAACTAGCAACTAACACTTTCATCCAGCCATTTACTATGAGATATGTGCAGCCCCAAAGTGTAGACAGAGCCCTATGACTAACCCCATCCAGTTCATGGAAAGGATTAAGTATCTCAAAGTTCTATAGTGACTTGGAGAAAGTCACTCAAAGAGTGACTTTGAGAAACATATTATGGAGAAACATAATGGTAATCCTGGCTGTTCAGACCAACATGAGAGGATAAAAGGCCACAACTAACTTGGGACAACTTCAGCTCTTTTGATTACGGAAGAGATTCTTTCTTTAGTAAAGCAAACAAAATTTGACAAGTGCTTTTATTTTCATATTCATTTGTTTTTCAACATTGATAAGTATTTAAAAGCATTTAAAAGCCTGTCGTTTTTCACAAAATCATTATCCTTCACTGGAGTTTTGAAAGAAGAAAAGTAATTGAGGGAAAAAAAATGCTGGCAAGCCTTGTCACTAGACTGATGAAGTCAGCTATTATTCTCCAGCATGACTCCTGGAGTGACTACTTAAATGATCATTTGGTTCTTGGTGTCAATGAGTTTTCATATCTGGCTCTTTTGGTGTATGCAGCTTCAGGAATTATATATGACATGTTGATTATATTCTACAGCAGGAAATGCTGTAGTGATCTACTTTGCCCAAAGCTCAGTCTCATTTCCATCAGCAAGAAAAATCTCTCAGAGCCTTTGAAAGGACGAGCTGCCAGCCAAAACCCCAAACACAATTAAATTGTGGCATAAAAAATATAGTACACCCAATTAAACCACGATAATTAGTGAAGGTAATTTGTCAGTCATGTGAATGCCCTTTGTCTCTGATCACTCTGCTTATGGGCTGATCTAGAAAATCATACAATTCATACTCCTGTTAAGAAACTCAATCACTGGGGTCCATGTGGTTTAAAGTGTTTTAGAAAGTGAAAGTGAAGTCGCTCAGTCGTGTCCGACTCTTTGCGACCCCATAGACTGTAGCCTACCAGGTTCCTCTGTCCATGGGATCTTCCAGGCAATAGTACTGGAGTGGATTGCCATTTCCTTCTCCAGGAGATCTTCCCAACCCAGGGCCTGAAGCTGGGTCTCTTGCATTGTAGACAGACACTTTACCGTCTGAGCCACCAGGGAAGTCCTTAAAGTGTTTTAGTATTCCATTTAAGATAACCTGTTTCAGGCTAAGTCATTCCTTCAGGTATATCTGCCAGTTGAGCAGTCTGCATCTTTTGGACACTGCTACCTTAGCATTTAGACAACCTAGACAGCATATTAAAAAGCAGAGACATTACTTTGCCAAGAAAGGTCCATCTAGTCAAGGCTATGGTTTTTTCCAGTGGTCATGTATGGATGTGAGAGTTGGACTATAAAGAAAGCTGAGTGCAGAAGAATTGATGCTTTTGAACTGTGGTGTTGGAGAAGACTCTTGAGAGTCCCATGGACTGCAAGGAGTTCCAACCAGTCCATCCTAAAGGAGATCATCCTAAAGGTGTTCATTGGAAGGACTGATGTTGATGCTGAAACTCCAATACTTTGGCCACCTGATGCAAAGAGCTGACTCATTTGAAAAGGCCCTGATGCTGGGAAAGATTGAGGGTGGGAGGAGAAGGGGATGACAGAGGATGAGATGGTTAGATGGCATCACCGACTCAATAGATGTGGGTTTGGGTGGACTCCGGGAGTTGGTGATGGACAGGGAGGCCTGGTGTGCTGAGGTTCATGGGGTTGCAAAGAGTCAGACATGACTGAGTGACTGAACTGAACTGAACCTTAGCATTTAGGTGGCATAGTAGTAAAGAATCTGCCTGCCAATGCAGCAAAGGCAAGAGATGCAGTTTCGACCCCTGAGTCAGGAAGATCCCGTGGAATAGGAAACGGCAACCCACTACAGGACTGTTGCCTGGAAAATTCCATGGACAGAGAAACCTGGTGGGCTACAGTCCATGGGGTGTCAAAGAGTTGGACATGACTGCATGACTGAGCAAGCACCTTAGCATCTGCCACTGGCCTCCTTGAAATGTGGACAGAGCAAATATGCGCATCCTCGGTAATGACAATGAAAGTCACATAACTGATTGATCACTATCTATTTCCAGAAGAAAAGGTAACTGTCACTGAACTCTAATCACACAGCACAACACGAGCCAACCTTTAAGTGTAGGGGGCAGTAGAAAGGTGGGTAAGAGGGTTGGCAGCTCTCATTCTAAGCCAAGGAAAATCTACTAGAGATGCATACATTCTCTAATCTGTCTGCTTTCAGAAGGCTGCCTGGTGTCTCCTGACTAATGTACAAAGGAAGCAGAGACACTCCTTCTTCATGATGCTCCCCTAAATTCATCTGTCATCTGAAGTCACTTCTCCTGTTTCATACTGGGTCTCCTCACAGTGCTGGCTACGGTATCCATAACATAAAGTCACTTCAGTCTGTTGAACGCATTCCTCACTTACCTGCTTTTTGGTGATACAAAGGATCCATATGTTTCAGACAATTTAGAGCCAGGTGGAAGCATTTTATCACTGAAAAGAAATTGTGAATGAGAAGTGAACCAGAGAATCTTGGTGTTCTATCATTTATGAATAGGTCAGAACAACAACAACAACAAAAATGCATACACGATTGACAGGAAACTGAGGGAGATAAGACGATTTTCTGTTATTTTTATTCATTTATACATTTATGTGCTAGATATTTCTTTTTGACCACAGGTCTGAAACTAATCTATTTTACTTTTATTTTTTATTTGACCAACTTTATTGAAATATACATACTGTAAAAGGCACCCATTAAGTATTCCTACCTTCAGTATATTTGTAGATACATATGTTCATCGTCACAGTCAAAGGATATTGTCACTTCTAAACAAAACTCCTCTACTCTTTAGATGTTATTGCTAATCTTCCTATCCTCCTCCTCTAGTCTCCAGCCTTGGAAAGTCACTAATATTTCTAGTTCCCTGTCCTGGTCTTTTATATGAAAAGAATTAGATAATATATGGTCTTTTGAAAAGCTCAGCATAATTTTTTTCGAAGGATAACTGTGAATCAATATTTTCTTTGTTTAACATCAGAATAACATACTACTGATTGGATAAAACATTGTTTACTCATATATCTGTTAATATACATTTAAATGTTACTGCCTTTTGGCTACTATGCTTCATATTACTGTAAAATTCATGTATAAATTTTGGTCAAACATGTGTTTTCATTTTCTTGGACTAAATTCTCTGAGGAGTGGGAATGATGGGTCATATGATAATTCTAGGTTTACTATTTGGTGATAGCCTAGACCCCATTCCTGAGTGGCTTTTCCATTTTATATTCATTCCACCCTGTATGAGAGTTTAAATTTTTCTATAAATCTTTGATAAAATGTACCATTTTTGATTCAAAAACTTGAATTCTTATTTTCTACCTCATTTTTATTTTGGTCATCATAATTGTTATCAAGTGGTATCTTGTAGTTTTGATTTGCAGCTCCTCGATGGAACTAATCTATAATAGATCTAACTTAGAATACTGTAAGTTTTAGAAGTTAGAGAGTTGATCCATCAATTAAAAGTTTACAGAACACATCAATGGAGGAATCCAATGCTGTAATCCCAGAGAAGTACACCACTGGCCCTACCCTGGAATCTCTGGCTTGGTCCTTTTACCCCTACCATACTTCCCAAACTCCACTATTCTGAAGACCAAGGATCTTTGTTTTTTCAATGCCAAGCCTAGTGTCTGGCCCAAAGTAGTCTTTCTGAAAGAAACCAGAGAGGAAAAATTTTTAACTGTAACAAAAATCATGAAGTTATAATTATGAAAGTGAATTATCAGTTTAAGTTATGGCGTGACTAAAAATCACATTCCTATTAAAACAGAAATTGCACTGAAAAACAACCACTCAATTCAGATATCTCAAAGTATAATTTGGGAATTATCTGCATCAGATTTCCCTTAGTGTCCCCATTTCAGCCTTACTGAAGTTGAACATCTAGGATTAGGCCTTGGTAACTTAAATGTTTAATACAATTCATAGATGGTTCATATTACTTCATATTCACACTGAAGTTAGAAAAAAAAAAAATACTGTTGTTAAGGCTCCAGCAAGGATCTTCAAATAATTTCTAGTGGGATGCTTCTTTCATCTTACCTAAATAACTAGAGGTAGGTCAAAATTTTTCGGTACCCCCTGATAGCTCAGACATTAAAGAATCTGCCTGCAACGCAGGAGACCCAGGTTCAACCCCTGGATAGGGAAGATCCCTTGGAGAAGGGAATGGCTATTCACTCCAGTATTCTTGCCTGGAGAATTCCATGGAGAGTGGAGCCTGGTAGGCTGTAGTCAATGGGGTTGCAAAAAATCAGACATGACAGAGCAATTAACAACACATGGGGCAGGTCACGGTAATACTGAGTGCCTGTGTAGACAGGGAAATCTCAACCAGCTAGAATGAGGAATGTCCACGGGAGTCACAAAGAGTCGGACAAAACTTGGCGACTGAACAATAATAGGAACAACAAAAGGGAGCAGATAAAAGAGTTGTCTGGTTGTCTCCCTGTCTGGGCCTGATATTCTAGTGAGCCATAGAAATTTGGGCATAGCACTAATCCTCATTCGTAAGAGTTGCTATCTTCCCTATTATATCAAACAAAGAGGTTTTCCTCAGAGGGATCTACTCCCCCCCCCACTTTTTTTTTTCCAAATCAACAACAACAAACTTATTTCTTACTGGCAGTTAAACTTTGTAATCAGTTAAGTTCAGTTTAGTCACTCAGTCATATTCAACACTTTGTGACCCCATGGACTGCAGCACGCAAGGCCTCCCTGTCCATCACCAATTCCTGGAGTTTACTCAAACTCATGTCCATTGCGTCGGTGATGCCATCCAACCATCTCATCCTCTGTCATCCCCTTCTCCCACTTTCAATCTTTCCCAGCATCAGGGTCCTTTCCAATGAGTCAGCTCTTTGCATCAGGTGGCCAAAGTATTAGAGTTTCAGCTTCAACATCAGTCCTTCCAATGAATATTTAGGACTAATTTCCTTTAGGATGGACTGGGTGGATCTCTGTGCAGTCCAAGGGACTCTCAGAGTCTTCTGCAATACCACAGTTCAAAATAATCAATACGTCACTGCTTAGCTTTCTTTACAGTCCAACTCTCACATCCATACATGACTACTGGAAAAACCATAGCGTTGACCAGATGTACCTTTGATGGCAAAGAAATATCTCTGCTTTCTAATATGCTGAGTAGTTTGGTCATAACTTTCGTTCCAAGGAGTATCTTTTAATTATATGGCTGCAGTCACCATCTACAGTGATCGTAGAGTCCCCCAAAATAAAGTCTCTCACTGTTTCCATTGTTTCCCCATCTATTTGCCATGAAGTGATGGGACTGGATGCCATGAACTTAGTTTTCTGAATGTTGAGCTTTAAGCCAACTTTTCACTCCCTTTCACTTTCATCAACAGGCTTTTAAAGTCTTCTTCACTTTTTGCCATAAGGCTGATGTCATCTGCATATGTAGACTTTGTATTATAGATTTCAATTTATTTCATAGTCTGTGTTAAAGGAGTAATTAAATTAAAATATGAGTCACTCTAAAGGTAAGCCTGTACAAAGTCCAAAAATAGTGTTTTTAAAAATTGTGGTATTTATTCATTTAGTCATGTGTACTATTCTAACATATTTTAAGTTTCAATGAGTATAATTGATACAATAAACTGCACATATCAGATCAGTTGCTCAGTCATGTCTGACTCTTCGTGACCCTATGAATTGCAGCACACCAGGCCTCCCTG
>SJYU01002877.1:196962-265672 GCA_006410795.1 Tragelaphus strepsiceros
TTTTTTTTTTTTTTTTCATCTTTCAATAAAATCAGATGTCCTTAAAATATAGGGGCTGAATAGGACATTATAAACCAGGACTCTTCTTAGGCTAAAATCTGTAGTCAGAGGAATCAGAAAGAAGACAGGGAAGTAATTTTAGTTGTTGGAACACCTCTCATAATGTGCATGAAATATTTATGTCAGTGATTTGGATTAATATCTGGGATTAAGAATTACTTTTATTCAATTTGTGCATTTTATTTTATTTTTCTCTAAATTATGTATATTATGTTTTTGAATAGGTAATACATATGCGTAGTAGAAAATCTAAACATTACATAAAAGTATTTAGCAAAGCGTTGTCTTCTTTGATTCTAGCTAAGTAATTGTCAGACAGTATTTCTGCCCTTTAAATATTTTCTAAAAATATGTTAAGCATATACAATCAAATACATACATATATAATTTTGTAATTCTCCTATTGTTTCTTCAAACAATACTATGGTTTTATTTAATTATTAGTTACATATTTAGCTGTAAATATTTGCTTTATTTGGATCTTAACCTGGATAAAATTATTGTTTTCATATAGATTTTTAACATTGTTAAATGATTCAGTTTTCTTCTTTTGATTTCGATACCCACTTTATCATATTTCTATCTGGTTTGGGATCTGTTTCTATTGATATAATTTTCCATTCCTTTGATGTATCTATTTTACATGAACAAAATCTGTATTGCTTTTGTTATTTAATATTTATAATATCATTATATATCTGCTTAAGCTATTTCTCAGTATTATTCTTTTTCTTATATTCTCTGACTATCCTTGTTTATTTCCATATGCCCTTGTCATCACCTTGTATATGCTCTTGACACTTTAATTGTGATTATGTAAAATTTAAGGGCTTCCCAGGTGTCACTCGTGGTAAAGAACCTGCCAGAGTCAATTCCTAGGCAGGATGATAGGAAGTCTGGGGTCCCTGAGGATGAAGAGAAAGGGGCCTGGGGCTTTCAAGGAGGTCTGTATAAGGGTTTCAGTTCTCAAGGAGGAGGAAAGGATAAATATCTTTTTTCCTCTACATTCCTTAATCACATA
Source organism: Tragelaphus strepsiceros (assembly GCA_006410795.1). Classification (NCBI taxonomy): domain Eukaryota; kingdom Metazoa; phylum Chordata; class Mammalia; order Artiodactyla; family Bovidae; genus Tragelaphus; species Tragelaphus strepsiceros. The sequence continues at coordinate 198,044 of SJYU01002877.1, forward strand.
AAAGGTTTTTTTTCTTTAAGCCCAGAATTGATGATTACACAACAAACAACTCAGTTTAAACTCTGTACTAAGGATTCAGTTCAGTTCAGTTGCTCAGTCATGTCTGACTCTTTGCAACGCTGTAGACTGCAGCAGGCCAGGCCTCCCTGTCCATCACCAACTCTGGGAGTTTACCCAAACTCATGTCTATTGAGTCAGTGATGCCATCCAACCATCTCATTTTCTGTCGTCCCCTTCTCCTCCTGCTTTCAATCTTTCTCAGCATCAGGGTTTTTTTTTCCCCCCAGTGAGTCAGCTCTTCGCATCAGGTGCCAAAGTATTGGAGTTTCAGCTTCAGCACCAGTCCTTCCAGTGAATATTCAGGACGGATCTCCTTTAGGATGGACTGGTTGGATCTCCTTGCAGTCCAAGGGACTCTCAAGAGTCTTCAACACCACAATTCAAAAACATCAATTCTTTGGTGCTTAGCTTTCTTTATAGTCCAACTCTCACATCCATACATGACCACTGGAAAAACCATAGCGTACACTAGACAGACCTTTGTTGGCAAAGTAATGTCTCTGCTTTTTAACATGTCTAGGTTAGTCATAAGTTTTCTTCCAAGGAGTAAACTTCTTTTTATTTCATGGCTGGAGTCACCATCTGCAGTGATTTTGGAGCCCCCTCAAAATAAAGTCAGCCATTGTTTCCACTGTTTCCCCATCTATTTCCCAAAAAGTGATGGGACCAGGTGCCATGATCTTTGTTTTCTGAATGTTGAGCTTTAAGCCAACCTTTTCACTCTCCTCTTTTACTTTCATCAAGAGGCTCTTTAGATCTTCTTCACTTTCTGCCATAAGGGTGGTGTCATCTGCATATCTGAGGTTACTGATATTTCTCCCAGCAATCTTCACTCCAGCTTGTGTTTCTTCCAGTCCAGCATTTCTCATGATGTACTCTGCATATAAGTTAAATAAACAGGGTGTCAATATACAGCCATGACGTACTCCTTTTCCTATTTGGAACCAGTCTGTTGTTCCATGTCCAGTTCTAACTGTTGCTTCCTGACCTGCATACAAATTTCTCAAGAGGCAAATCAGGTGTTATCTAACAAGTACTAAGGATTATATAACAACAGTGTATCTTGCTTGAGGATGGTTTGTACTTCTTGAAAACCTTCTGACTAATCTGTTATCTTAAAATGTACATTATGGGAGTGGGTCTAGTAAGATCTTTCTATTGTTAGTTCTGATCCTGTCAACTTAAAGTGTAAATTGTGGGAGTGGGTCTGGTAAAATTTTTACAGCCTTGAGACATTCTTTTGACTTATTGTAATAACTAATTTAAAACGTATATAATTCCCTTGCCAAAGACTAGCAAGGGGGGCATTCTCTGTCCCCCTTTTGATGTCTATAGCAGAAGCTTACTCTGTCCCTTTTTCAGTATAATAAAACTGCTACACAAAGGCTTTTGAGTGATCAAGCCTGGTTCCTGGCCCCAAAGCTAAATTTTCTTTGGAGATCATCATTCATGCAAGCTATCAAAACTGCCTGTCAATGCAGGAGATATAAGAGATGTGGATTTGATCCCTGGGTCAGGAAGATCCCCATGAAGAGGTCCTGGCAACCTATTCCAGTATTCTTGCCTGGAGAATCCCCATGGACAGAGGAGCCTGAGGGGTACAGTCCATAGGCTTGCACAGAGTTAGACATGACTGAAGCGACTTAGCATGCATGCATGCTTTAAATTTAAAGATTATCTTAAAAAAAGCTTTTATTTTTTATGATGTTGAATTTTCCCATTTAAGAAAAAATGATATGCTTCCATTAGCCTTATTGGTAATCTCTCGGAAAAATTTCAAGCTCAATCCATATAGATCTTAAATATTTTTTAATCAGTTAGGCCTAATATACTTCAACCTTTTCTATCTACCCAAAGTGAACATTTACTTTATCTTTTAAATTCTTGCTGTCTTAATACATAGCTGTTAAAGGTTTCTGTGCATGAAGTTATTATCTACTCACCTTATGAAATTATATTTGTTACTGATTTTCAGTAATAGTTCCTGTTTTTGTATATATAATTTGGTGACTGAAAGTAGAAATAATTCCACACTATTCTCCTTTCCTAGCTTTGTAATTGCAATAATAGTATTCTCAGAACAATGCTGAGTGACAATGGACAATGGACATCTTACTTTGCTTCCAAGTTTTGGGGGAATGTTTCCTCATTATGCATATGCTGTTTTTGGAGTTATCTGTATAAGTCATGTTAATAGCATCACCCTATTATATTAAAATTTTGAAATCAGGGATGGATGATTAATATTACTGATATCCGTTAATGATCTGTAGGAATTACTTAATTTTCCTGTTTGAACTATTAATGCATTTAATTAAATTGTGTAAGTAGTAAACTATTATTTAATTATATAAATAGATTTTCTTTTTCTTTCTAACCATTTTCGAGCTTCTAGGAAAAAAAAAAAATCCCACTTGGTCTTAGTGTTTTTTTATGTGTGTGTGTGCTACTTGTTTCTGTTTTTTAATAATTTACTTAGAATTTATTACTAATTATCATGGTGATATCTGTTTACATTATCTTGTTTTGTGATTTGTTGCTGTTGTTTTTAAATTATCCTCATTTTACACAAAGAATTTGGAAGTTTTTCTGTGCTTTGGAAAAATTTATTTATTTATTTGAAATTTTTTATTTTGTTTAAATAGCATTAATTTGTCTGGTCTTGAGAAATGTAGATTTCTTCTTAAAATTTACTTAGCTTTTTGTGCTTTTTGGGGAATAGTTCTGTGACACCTTTTCTTTTGTTATGGTTGTCTTTTCTGATTTTCTGTTTCTTTAGAGTAAGTTTTGATAGATATAAATATTTCTCTAAGGCCACATAGCTTTGCTGATAAATTCTATCACATATTTAAGGATGAAAAATACCAGTAATAGACCATCTCATAAAGTAGGAATGGTGGGGACACTTCCCAACTCATTTTATATAGACATACAACTTATGGTGCATTCAGGCCATCTGTTTTCTTAGCTTTTTTTTTTTTTTTTAATATTCATTTGCTCTGTTATAGACTGACATTAGTGAAGTAAAATATTTTGCTAATTGATTTTTTTGTTATCACTTATTTTTGACTCCTATAATCTTTGCTTTAAGGTTGTCAGTGCTCTATTATGGTAACTATGTCTGCTACTTCATCATATATTTAGCTTTAAACTGTTGCAAGTGCCTTTCTATGATTACTTAATGCCTTTAAATGAAGGTATCTTTATCTGATGTGAAGATTATACCTGCTGTTCTTTTTTGTTTGTTTGCACTTTACTAACATTTCTTTGCAAATCCTTTTACTTTTCCAAATCACTTCGCTTTCAATTGTGTCTTAAAAACTGATATAAACAGTATTTTTTATTTGTAAGGTAATGTGAATATCTTCTTCTTTTACTAAGTGAATATAAGCCATTTTTGTTTATTGACATAGCATATGTGTTTAGGTTATCTTAAATTATTTTATTTAATTTTTTGAAACAAGAGGTTGGTTTCTTTTATTTTTTTTATTTTCATACATGTTTCTTTTTTTTTTTAATTTTATTTTGCTTAACTTTACAATTTTGTATTGCTTTTGCCATATATCAAGATGAATCCGCCACAAGTATATATGTGTTCCCCATCCTGAACCCTCCTCCCTCCTTCCTCCCCATACCATCCCTCTGGGTCGTCCCAGTGCACCAGCCCCAGGCATCCGTTATCAGGCATCGTACCTGGACTGGCAACTCATTTCAGATATGATATTATACATTTTTAAATGCCATTCTCCCAAATCATCCCACCCTCTCCCTCTCCCAGAGTCCAAAAGACTGTTCTATACATCTGTGTCTCTTTTGCTGTCTCGCATACAGGGTTATCATTACCATCTTTCTAAATTCCATACATATCTGTTAGTATACTGTATTGGTGTTTTTCTTTCTGGCTTACTTCACTCTGTATAATAGGCTCCAGTTTCAGCCACCTCATAAGAATTGATTCAAATGTATTCTTTTTAATGGCTGAGTAATACTCCATTGTGTATATGTACCACAGCTTTCTTATTCATTTGTCTGCTGATGGACATCTAGGTTGCTTCCATGTCCTGGCTATTATAAACAGTGCTGTGATGAACAATGGGGTACACGTGTCTCTTTCAATTCTGGTTTCCTCAGTGTGTATGCCCAGTAGTGGGATTGCTGGGTAATAAGGCAGTTCTATTTCCAGTTTTTTAAGGACTGTTCTCCATAGTGGCTGTATTAGTTTGCATTCCCACCAACAGTGTAAGAGGGTTCCCTTTTCTCCACACCCTCTCCAGCATTTATTGCTTGTAGACTTTTGGATAGCAGCCATTCTGACTGGCATGAAGTGGTACATCATTGTGGTTTTGATTTGCATTTCTCTGATAATGAGTGATGTTGAGCATCTTTTCATGTGTTTGTTAGCCATCTGTATGTCTTCTTTGGAGAAATGTCTGTTTAGTTCTTTGGCCCATTTTTTGATTGGGTCATTTATTTTTCTGGAATTGAGCTGTAGGAGTTGCTTGTATATTTTTGAGATTAATTCTTTGTCAGTTGCTTCATTTGCTATTATTTTCTCCCATTCCGAAGGCTGTCTTTTCACCTTGCTTATAGTTTCATTTGTTGTGCAGAATAACTGTTTTGATAGCTTGTAAAAATCGTTGATTTGGCTCTTTCTCTGTTTTGTTTTTTAATTTAGATTTCCTTAGATATATTTATTTTTGCCATAGTAGTATTTTTATAACTACCATATTATATTATCCTGTATATGGTCTATTTCTTCAGCATTATTTGTTAATTATCTTTGATACCACATACCTTGTTTGCCCCTCCAGATTCACTTTCCATATTTTTACTTGCTCTGTTTGGTCCAGAAGTCTGACCCAATGGATTATATCAGTAAATTCCATGACATCTTTCTTTTGGTTGTGCTCAGCCATTGGTGACCCCTGGCAGGAAATAAGATGGATGACGAAGAGAATAGTTATGTCCCTTGACCTACCATCACAGTCTCTCTTATGATGACTGATTCTAAATAAATACTTTGTACTGCTTCACTCATTCTTTCTAGGCTAAAAGTAGGAACCCTGATTCTTGTTCTCTTCCTTGTTATTTCATTAAACCTACACTTTTTAAATTGTTCCTTTGAAAATAAACCTACGTCAAACTTTTCTGTTTTTAGTATGCCATCTATTTCCTGCTGGGCCCTTTGACTGATATGCCTATTATAAGCAATGATAAAATTAGCATAATTACTTTTCTCTTACTTTTCTCTTCTCTCTCTCACTCTCCCACAATGCCAGATTTTAACTAATTATGAGATTTTTCTCAGTGTCCATTGCTGTGCTATTAACTGTGATTATAGGTCTGTTGCTTGAATGCTCATGCTTGTGCCCAGTCATTCACTCATGTCTGACTCTTCCAGGCTCCTTTGTGCATGAGATCTTTCCAGGCAAGAATACTAGAGTGGGTTACAGTTCCCTTCTCCAGAGATTCTTCCTGATCCAAGGATTGAATCTAAGTCACTTGTGTCTCCTGCATTGGTAGGCAGATTGTTTACCACTGAGCCAAGGAAGCCCTGTCACTTGAATAGTCACCTCTAACTTATAAATTCTAATTCCTGTAGAAAATGAAGAACTCTGCACATTTATGCTACCACTCACTTTTCACACCCCTTTGTTAGTTATGTTTTCTACATAGTCAGGGAATATACTGTTTTAGTAAACTATATATATATATATATATATATATATCTCACTATATTTTATTATCTTGTCATTCTCTTACATACATTTAATGCTTATTGCCAGAATTTTTACTTACTTTTTAAAAAAATAATATTTATTTATTTATGGCTGTGCTGGATTTTTGTTGCTATGTGGGCTTTAGTCGTAGCAAACTGGGGCTACTCTTTAGCTGCTATGCATGGGCTTCTCTTGCTGAGGAGCATGGGTTTTAGGGCACGTGGGGTTCAGTAGTTGCAGCACATGGGCTCAGTAGTCGTGGTACACCAGATTATTTGCTCCACAGCATACGAGCTCTTCCTGGATCAGGAATTGAACCCATGTCTCCTGCACTGGCAAGTGGATTCTTTATCACTGAGGCACCAGCGAAGTCCTATCCTAGTTTTATGATTATTTTTCAGTTGGCTAGATTTCCACCTCTAGTACCTTGCTTAAATTACTGCTTAGAAAGTGTGCCACCTAAAATAAAAAAATGTCTAGTTAAATTTTGAACTTCAGATAAACAAGAACTATTTTTCAGTGTAAGTATGCCTCAAGCATTGCATGAGACATTTTTATTTGCTAAATCTGGCAACTTTATGTCTGACATATAGCTACTAAGTAACAATCTTAGTAAGTGATAGCTTATTTGTATAATTTGGAGTCTGTGAAAATTATAAACTGATACTTTAATGGCAGTTATTTAGATTCTGTTTTTCCTGGAACACAGGATGTAGTTTCAGCATATTAAATGATATTAATTTTTCAGTTTTATTTTCTTGAATTATGTTCTTATAGAATAGTAGATTGAAAATGGCTATAGGTTCTTTGCCACACCCCACCAAAACTGAGTCATGGCAGAAGCATCCTTCCCTTTGAATCTGGCTCTGTGTCTGTCTGACTAACAGAACTGATGGGACTGATACCGTACAGCTTAAGGCCAGTCTTCAAGAGACCTGCAACTTCTGCTTTTATCCACCTTAGAAATGTGGAAGTCATTACTACCTAAGCCAGCCACCTGGAATAGGTCAGACTAGTTTGGGATGAAACCTGCATTAGCTATGTAGAAAGACAGGCCAAGAATAAGAGTCAAATGTATTTGGAACTTCTTATCCAGCTCAGACACTAGCCAACCACAGTTGACAGGACAGAGAGCTAAAGAACTGTCCAGCACAGTCCTCATCTCTCATGAATCTAAGCAAATAAAATGGTTTTTTTTTAATCCTTTTCTGTTTTTACAAAGATAGATTTTTATGGTTTGTGCCTTAGGATGGACCTTTCAACTGTGGGAATTATAGGCTGCTGATTTTTCTGTTATAATTAGCTTCAGTGTTTGCTCTCCTCATTCTCCCAAGAACATGTCTGCCTGTTTCCATTGCATATGGAAGCACTTCCTCCTCTGTGATGCTTTGAGTATTTTTTATCTGTGTCCCTTACACATAGCCAATGCACTGTGGAATTAAAAAAAAAATTCTTGTAACACTTAAATAAATTCAAACTAGAGATTGTCAAGTTTTTATCATTATCTTCAAATGGGAATCTCCATAGGAATGTTAAAGGTTGTCGTTTCATATTTGTTTTTATTTCGTGACATATCCAAGGTTTAAAGTGGATGAATAATTTAAAATATAATAAAAGTTAACATTATCAAACATCAACATGAGAAAGACAAAAATGTGACTAGTACAGAAGTTCCATGAGGCTCCTTCCATGAACAGATCCCTCTCCATCCTCTGGTTGCTTTTCTTCAGTGGTTTGCCGTCCATATCATGTCTAAGACAAGAATTTTGAAAATTTGTCTGTTCTTTTTTTTCATTTTATATGAATGAATATACGGGACATACTATTTTGTATTTTTTATGACTTGCTATGCCTTTGAGAATCACCATGTATATCAGTGAATCATTCTTTTTATTGCTGCATTGCATTTCTTTGTATGAATGCATAACAATGTACCTATTGTACTCTTGATAGGCATTGAATTTTCCCCATGTTAGCTATTAAGGATAATGCAGATAGGAACATATTTCCTATAGCACAGAAACATATTTGTCCAATGAATGTGCATAGGTGTGGAATTTTAAAATTATGATTAAATTCATTTTTATTTTCATATTTCAAAATAATTTTATAAGTGTATAATACCAATTTATATTATTATAAATAGTGAATGATAGCTCCTGTTGTCCTACAACTTGATCAGCCTGTATCCTTACCACATTTGTTTACTTATTGCCAATATATTGGCTATCATTGTGATTTTAATTCACATTTATTCAATACTTAATGAAGTTGATCATTGCTTTCATATATACATATATATATGAAACATATGTAACATATAAAACTATATATGTAACATATATATTATGGAATTGGAAATGAAAGTTGCTCAGTAGTGTCTGACTCTTTGCGAACCCACGGACTATACAGTCCATGGAATTCTCCAGGACAGAACACTGGAGTGGGTAGCCTTTCCCTTCTCCAGGGGATCTTCCCAACCCAGGGATTGAACCCAGGTCTCTTGCATTGCAGGCGGATTCTTTACCAGCTGAGCCACAGGGAAGGGTTATAACTTATAACCATTAATTTGTTTCTTCCTTCAAAGACATTCTTATATTAGCTCTCTTTTTTTTTAACTTCCATATAAAATCCCTGTATATAATCTGGCAAGTGATATTTGTAGATTATATAATTTCTAAAAATGTTCTTCGATTTTGTGGTTTACTGCTTTATATTCATTATACTTTATTTTTGATGAAAAGCTATTTATAATTTCAATATGGTCAAATTTAGTAATATTTTATATTTTTAAAACTTTTTAAAGAAAACTTTTTCTCCCCTAAAAGCTTGGTGGTCGTGGTGGTTGTTTAGCTGCTAAGTTATATCCAACTCTTGTGACCCCATGGACTATAACCAGCCAGGCTCCCCCATCCATGGGATTTCCCAAGCAAGAATATTAGAGTGGCTTTCCATTCCCTTTCTAGGGGACCTTCCCTATCCAGGTATTAAACCCAGGTCTCCTGCATTGCAGGCAGATTTCTTTACCAACTGAGCCATCAAAGAAGTCCCTAAAAGCTTAAAGATATCTTATAATGATTATTTATCTTATAAAATATCTTATAATTGATCTATTTTATAGCTTGATATGGAGACTTAATTAATTAATTTTTTTCTACAAAGATAACTAATTTTCCTGGTAATTAAGGTAACTGCCATTCTGACTTTTAACAGTATAATTTTACCCCTTTCTGTACGTTATATAAATGTAATAATGCATATATACTCTTCTGAATCTATTGCTTAATATTATGTGTATGCTAATGGTTCATACTGCGACATGATGTTAGAAGTAATTTATCTTTGTTACTGTACAATATTTTATAGTGTGAATATACCACACATATTTTATCCATCCTCTGCTTTATAGATATTTGTGCAGTTTACAATTTGAAAATATTGCTAAATGTAAGCTATGAATATTCTAGTCCATGGGTTTGATTTATTTTATTTTATTTAACTTTACATAATTGTATTGGTTTTGCCATATATCAAAATGAATCTGACACAGGTATACATGTGTTCCCCATCCTGAACCCTCCTCCCTCCTCCTTCCCCATACCATCCCTCTGGGTTGTCCCAGTGCACCAGCCCCAAGCATCCAGTATCATGCATCGAACCTGGACTGGCGACTCGTTTCATATATGATATTATACATATTTAAATGCCATTCTCCCAAATCATCCCACCCTCTCCCTCTCCCAGAGTCCAAAAGACTGTTCTATACATCAGTGTCTCTTTTGCTGTTTCGTATGAGTCGGACACCACTGAGCAACTTCCCTTCCACTTTTCACTTTCATGCATTGGAGAAGGAAGTGGCAACCCACTCCAGTGTTCTTGCCTGGAGTATCCCAGGGACGGGGGAGTCTGGTGGGCTTCCATCTATGGGGTAGCACAGAGTCGGACACGACTGAAGCGACTTAGCATACAGGGTTATTGTTACCATCTTTCCAAATTCCATATATATGCATTAGTATACTGTATTGGTGTTTTTCTTTCTGGCTTACTTCACTCTGTATAATAGGCTCCAGTTTCATCCACCTCATTAGAACTGATTCAAATGTATTCTTTTTAATGGCTGAGTAATACTCCATTGTATATATGTACCACATTTTCTTATCCATTTGTCTGCTGATGGACATCTAGGTTGCTTCCAAGTCCTGGCTATTGTAAACAGTGCTGCGATGAACATTGGGGTACACGTGTCTCTTTCAGTTCTGGGTTCCTCAGTGTGTATGCCCAGCAGTGGGATTGTTGGATCACAAGGCAGTTCTATTTCCAGTTTTTTAAGGAATCTCCACACTGTTCTCCATAGTGGCTGTATTAGTTTGCATTCCCACCAACAGTGTAAGATGGTTCCCTTTTCTCCACACCCTCTCCAGCATTTATTGCTTGTAGACTTTTGGATCGCAGCCATTCTGACTGGTGTGAAATGGTACCTCATAGTGGTTTTGATTTGCATTTCTCTGATAATGAGTGATGTTGAGCATCTTTTCATGTGTTTGTTAGCCATCTGTATGTCTTCTTTGGAGAAATGTCTGTTTAGTTCTTTGGCCCATTTTTTGATTGGGTCATTTATTTTTCTGGAATTGAGCTGTAGGAGTTGCTTGTACATTTTTGAGATTAGTTGTTTGTCTGTTGCTTCATTTGCTATTATTTTCTCCCATTCTGAAGGCTGTCTTTTCACCTTGCTTATAGTTTCCTTTGTTGTGCAGAAGCTTTTAAGTTTAATTAGGTCCCATTTGTTTATTTTTGATTTTATTTCCAATATTCTGGGAGGTGGGTCATAGAGGATCCTGCTGTGATGTATGTCAGAGAGTGTTTTGCCTATGTTTTCCTCTAGGAGTTTTATGGTTTCTGGTCTTACATTTAGATCTTTAATCCATTTTGAGTTTATTTTTGTGTATGGTGTTAGAAAGTGTTCTAGTTTCATTCTTTTACAAGTGTTTGACCAGTTTTCCCAGCACCACTTGTTAAAGAGATTGTCTTTAATCCATTGTATATTCTTGCCTCCTTTGTCAAAGATAAGGTGTCCATATGTGCGTGGATTTATCTCTGGGCTTTCTATTTTGTTCCATTGATCTATATTTCTGTCTTTGTGCCAGTACCATACTGTCTTGATGACTGTGGCTTTGTAGTAGAGCCTGAAGTCAGGCAGGTTGATTCCTCCAGTTCCATTCTTCTTTCTCAAGATAGCTTTGGCTATTCGAGGTTTTTTGTATTTCCATACAAATTGTGAAATTATTTGTTCTAGCTCTGTGAAGAATACCGTTGGTAGCTTGATGGGGATTGCATTGAATCTATAAATTGCTTTGGGTAGTATACTCATTTTTACTATATTGATTCTTCCAATCCATGAACTTGGTATATTTCTCCATCTATTAGTGTCCTCTTTGATTTCTTTCACCAGTGTTTTATAGTTTTCTATATATAGGTCTTTAGTTTCTTTAGGTAGAATTGATGCTTTTGAACTGTTGGAGAAGACTCTTGAGAGTCCCTTGAACTGCAAGGAGATCCAACCAGTCCGTTCTGAAGGAGATCAGCCCTGGAATTTCTTTGGAAGGAATGATGCTAAAGCTGAAACTCCAGTACTTTGGCCACCCCATGCGAAGAGTTGACTCATTGGAGAAGACTCTGATGCTGGGAGGGATTGAGGGCAGGAGGAGAAGGGGACAACAGAGGATGAGATGTCTGGATGGCATCACTGACTCGATGGATGTGAGTCTCCGTGACCTCCGGGAGTTGGTGATGGACAGGGAGGCCTGGCGTGCTGCGATTCATGGGGAAACAAAGAGTCAGACATGACTGAGCGACTGATCTGATTCCTAAGTATTTTATTCTTTTCATTGCAATGGTGAATGGAATGTTTCCGTAATTTCTCTTTCTATTTTCTCATTATTTGTGTACAGGAATGCAAGGGATTTCTGTGTGTTGATTTTATATCCTATAGGCCAATATCATTGATGAACATAGATTCAAAACTCCTTAACAAAATTCTAGCAATCAGAATCCAACAACACATTAAGTAGATCATACACCATGACCAAGTGGGCTTTATCCCAGGGATGCAAGGATTCTTCAGTATCCACAAATCAATCAATGTAATACACCACATTAACAAATTGAAAAATAAAAACCATATGATTATCTCATTAGATACAGAGAAAGCCTTTGATAAAATTCAACATCCATTTATGATAAAAAAAATCTCCAGAAAGTAGGAATAGAAGGAACATACCTCAACATAATAAAAGCTATATATGACAAACCCACAGCAGACATTATCCTCAATGGCGAAAAATTGAAAGCATTTCCTCTAAAGTCAGGAACAAGACAAGGATGCCCACTTTCACCATTACTATTCAACATAGGTTTGGAAGTTTTGGCCACAGCAATCAGAGCAGAAAAAGAAAGAAAAGTAATCCACATTGGAAAAGAAGAAGTAAAACTCTCACTGTTTGCAGATGACATGATCCTCTACATAGAAACCCTAAAGACGCCACCAGAAAATTACTAGAACTAATCAATGAATATAGTAAAGTTGCAGGATATAAAATCAACACATGGACTTGATTTTAGAAGCTGCAGTTTTCTGATTTGTATATGTCTGCTCTGATGTAAGAATGAATTTAAAAGGTCTTAAAGTTTGTGTATTTCCAGATTTAGTCTGCATTCTAAGCTATCAATTTATACCCCACATCATCAGTGTAAGAGAGTTCTGACTTCTTCACACCTTTGTTGTATCTATGCTTGGCCTCTCTCTCATTTTGGATAATTTGCCTCTTAAATATTTGTTCCACAGTATGATTTTAGTAACATTTTTCTAATAATATGTGAAAGCAATGGAAGTCAAAGATCATAAGGACACTGTTGATATATGCCAAACACATGAAATACATTAGCTTCTCAGTATAGAGACTAGAGTAGAGAGGGTAGAAAAGTGAGTCTGGAGGAGCAAGTAGAAAATATCTGGCACAAGAGTTCTAGTAAGTAGTTGGGATATTATTCTGGAGCTTAGAGAAATGGTCAGGACCAAAAATACAAATTTGCTAAGTGTAAGTATATTGATTGTATTTGAATCCATAGAACTCAATGCAGTATTAGTTTATGATTATAGACAAAGGAAAAAAGAGACCAAGGAGGACATTCTTCTGCTACTGTTAATGTGCAGAGGTCTGGGACAAGAGACATTCATAAAGAAAAAAACCAAAACAGACATTGTTCAGTTCAGTTCAGTTGCTTAGTCATGTCCCATGAACCACAGCACGCCAGGCCTCCCTGTCCATCAGCAACTCCCAGAGTCCATCCAAACCCGTGTCCATTGAGTCAGTGATGCCATCTAACCATCTCATCCTTTGTTGTCCCCTTCTCCTCCTGCCCTCAATCTTTCCCAGCATCAGGGTCTTTTCAAATGAGTCAGCTCTTCATATCAGGTGGCCACAGTATTGGAGTTTCAGCTTCAATATCAGTCCTTCCAATGAACACTCAGGACTGATCTTTAGGATGGACTGGTTGGATCTCCTTGCAGTCTAAAGGACTCTCAAGAGTCTTCTCTATGGGTAAAATTAGTATATTGAATCCTGGAATCCAAGTAAAGAAATTGTTTGAAGGAAGAAGTGACTAAATGTGTCAAATGATTTTGATAAAGTACATAGATCAAAGTCTAAAAATTTGCTGCTGTATATGGTAAGATAGAGTCATTTTGAGTATGACAAGAATTGTTTCAGTGGAATAGTAAAGAAAAACTAAATGAATTAATTTAATAGAGTTAACATATATTGACAAGTTGGAGATGTTTTAAAATAAATAGTAACATAAAAATGAGCATATGTAATTCTGTGCATTTTCTGCTCTAAATGTAAGGACCTTCTTCCTGTTTTAATGTGTTGAATTTTATGACTTTGGGTATACTTTTTTTTTATAACTTTTAGGTATACTTTTCTAATGAAAATTATTGACATGTTTGTCTTCATAAAAGATAAGAAAAATTGTATTAAATATTAAATATTTCTGAGACAAAACACAAATAATACCCACATAAAATGAATAATTCAACACAGCTCTTCCTGTTTTTTTTAAAGTGTAAACAATATGTAATACAAAATCTATTATTGAGTGACTGCTACATGAATTATAAATAAAAATAATTTATAGGAATTGTCACTATACAATGTTCACCATAAATCTACCAACAAAGTTCTCTTAGAATTGTCTTCCATATATACATCCTTTCATTATGTCATGGTGAGATATTGTCAGAATTTATTTGATACATTTAGAACTTCTTGGTAATTTTTATGGATTGTGATATGACAGTGTATGCATTTGAAATTAACACTATTTACTATTTACTTGATAGATTAATAACCCCTCTGTAACATCTGTGCTCCATTTTATGCTGAAAATTCATGAAGCGTCTATGACAAAGATACTAATACTGATAGGACAATATTGAAAATATTTTGACATAAGTAAAAAATAATTATGTTGCCTTCATGTTTTAAAAAAATTATAGTTGCATTTGTGCAATTTTGTGGGTAGTTTAAGGAGTTAATGTTGTGTACCTGACATATAAACATTTTGCTTCTTAGTCATAATTTGGTTAATTGATTGAGCTCTGTATTGTTCACTGGAGATCACAGATATTTCATAGGTGAAGGTAAATGAACTGAAGATCACACATTTTAGGGTTTGCAAAGTATCATCTAAAAACTGTTTTCTTTGGGTACCTTATATACACTGTGTGCTACTACTTAAGCCATAACCTGGTTCTCACTATGTTCCTCGTGCTTTTAAAAATTTTTATTTTTATTATATTTTTGTTTTTCCTTGCTTGACTTGGCAGAAGTGAAAATAAATGTTGATGGTGGTAGCTGACAATGCAGCCCTTATTTTTCACTGTGAAGACTTTCAAAATAGGAGAAATCTTATGCTGAAATGAAAGGAATATTTTGTTATAGTACTTGAGTACTCTCAGAAGATTTTTATAAAAAGGACAAGCATCTCTATCTGTATCTATGCAGAATTGTTTTTCTGAGGAATTATATATAGACACTTCTGAAAAAATTCTTTTATGGAATTTGTCCTTAAAATGCCTTCAGTTATTGTAAGACATGTTTGTCTGGCTTCCTTCCAGGGATATTTTCTTTTAAAGTGAATGTAAATCTGATTGTAAACCTATACTTTCAAAGAAACTAAAATAACCTGTTTCTGCCATTTAGGTTTGGTGCCCTTCCTGTAAATGTTCAGTATTTTGAAGTAAAAAGCATATCAAAAAAATATCTTCAGAAGCTTCTTACATTATTTTAAAATCTCTTCCATTGATCTTTTAGTGATCACTTAAAGGTTTATTTTCTAATAGATTTTAAAATCTTGTTATGGATATTTATATGTCAACTTTTTCTCCTTCAAAAAGCTTTGTTGTCATCCCTTGGTGCATTATCATCAAATTGAATGCATAGAAAAGCCTTCATTTTTCAGTTATTCACTTGTGAATTAAGCATATGTTAACACAATGTTTTGTGTATTGTGTTTACTCATCTCCAGTGTTTTCACAGGTTTTGTACGATTGTCATAAAAGTTTTTGCATAAGAGTTGAATGTGTATATTTATTTTATTCTCTGTAATCAAACCCATATAGCACTTTGCATTATAATATTACAGTACACTTAGGCAATGATGGGGCTTCCCTGGTGGCTCAGACGGTAAAGCGTCTGTCTGCAATGCGGGAGACTCAGGTTCGATTCCTGGGTCGGGAAGATTCTCTGGAGAAGGAAATGGCAATCCACTCCAGAACTCTTGCCTGGAAAATCCCATGGACAGAGGAGACTGATAGGCTACAGTCCATGGGATCGCAAAGAGTTGGACAGGGCTGAGCAACTTCACTTTAGGCAATGATAGTATTAGTACACTGTAGTGACCACATAAGGGTGCTTCAAGCAAACAGACTGGGGGCTTTAGCCACCCAGAGTTGAGCATATCAATTATCACTGTCTTGGGCCAGGCTGCTGCTGCTGCTGCTAAGTTGCGTCAGTCGTGTCCGACTCTGTGCGACCCCATAGACAGAAGCTCACCAGGCTACCCCGTCCCTGGGATTCTCCAGGCAAGAATACTGGAGTGGGTTGCCATTTCCTTCTCCAATGCATGAAAGTGAAAAGTGAAAGTGAAGTCGCTCAGTCGTGTCCGACTCTTAGCGACCCCATGGACTGGAGCCTACCAGGATCCTCCGTCCATGGGATTTTCCAGGCAAAAGTACTGGGGTGGGGTGCCATTGCCTTCCCCGATCTTGGGCCAGGCACTGCTGTGTATACTGGAAACATGGTGGTGAACAGCAGAGGCAAAGTCCCTGTCTTTGTTGTGTTTACATTGTAAATGTGGATAATATACTTCCAACAAATACATAATATGTCTATAGAGGGAAAATAGGCAAAAGAGATAAGGAGTTGATGAGATAATGAGATAAGGGAGTACCATTTTATGTAGGATTATCTGAAAAGTTTCTCTGTGAAGATGGCTTTTTTTTGTTGTTGTTGCCCAGCTTCTCTCTAGTTACAGAGTGCAGGGACTACTCTCTAGTTGTGGGGTGGGGGCTTCTCATTGCAATGGCTTATCTTGTTGCAGAGAATGGGTTCTGGGGCACACCAGCTTCAATAGTTGTGGCTTGAGGGCTCAGAAGTTGTGGTTTCCAGGCTCTAGAACATAGGTTCAGTATTAGTGGCACACGAGCTTAGTTGCTCTGTGGCATGTGGAATTCTTCTGGATCAGGGATCAAACCCATGTCTCCTGCATGGGCAGGTGGATTCTATACCACTGAGCCACCAGGGAAGCCTGATGATGGCTTTTGAAAAGTTCGAAAATTAAACTAAGGGAAGTAATGAACTTTGGGGAAATGTGAGAGAAGAACATTCTAGATTGAGGGAAGTAGAAAGTGGATATGGAGGGCAGAAGGCAATTATCTAGTACATCTCACCCCTATTTCTTTCATTATACACACATCCTTAACTTACTTACTCTGATAAAAAATTTACATACCCAACACAGGAAGCATATAAAGTCACATCAATTACCATATCATCATGTAGTGATATCAATTTAGTCATACACTGTCTAAAACTGAAAAGCTTAGCTGCCACATTTATATAATGGAAAAACCAAGGATCATAAAACAATCAACATAAACTATAGCTGCTGCTACACAGACCATTGCTACCATTTCTGTAGCTAGTGAGAGGTACCCCTCCTCAGAAATAATACCTATACTCTTCCAACACTCATTCCATATTGCCCATCCCATCTGCCAGCATATCAGTTGAATAGTGATACATACCTGTTAGGTGACACAGTACTTCATTCCTGCAGGACCTGAGTTCTTGATGGCCTTATTTTTATGAGGTTGCTGCAGTTTCCCATTTATTTTGACTGTTGAGAAAGGAAATACTATCAATTCCCTGGGATCCAAACAGTATTCCTTGTGTTCATTACACAGCATCGATACAGTTGGCCCTACGTAATCTTGATCAACCACTCTGATCAGTCAATGACCTCCTTCTCTGAATGTTGGTTTACTTTATGAACTAAAATGGCCAGTAATGGTTGCAGCATCCAAATCCCTTGAACCATGACAGTGTTTGGTAAAAACATTCTTCCCTTGGGCTTTAGGATCTGTAAATCCATTGAGCTCAAAGTTGTAGAGACAGGAATCAGATTCTTCCATTAGGTTAACAGGAATAATAGGAAGAAAAATCAGTTCTTCTTGTGGTACCTAGGCTTCTAAGGAGAAAATAGAACCATATTATGGCTCCTATCTTAAATGGTACCTTGTATCCTATAAAACAGCACCACAAACCCATAGAGTTATCTGTATGCTCGTGCTATAAGTGAACTTTCAATAGTACATCATTTCCCTCTTTTATCAAACCAAAAACTCAAACAATGGAATATGCTTTAAAAACAATGAATTCTGTGGCTATTAACTTGTTGCTTTTTTTCTCCTTAAAATCCATCCGTTAGCTAATATATCATTAGTGAGAGTCAAAGCATACCCAATTTCCAATCAACCTTTGAATATCCAACTTCTAAAATTAAATGTGCTATGCTATTTGCCACAAGATGTGCTTTTACCTCTCTAATTAGTAGTGCACATGGTCTGTGTAACTAGCAATGACATATAACAAGAGTGAATTTGTTTTTGGTCTATCGCTTCACAACTTAAATCATTTGGCCCAAGTACATTAGCATGAAAGTCACTAGAGGTAAGGGAACTTTAAGTCAATTACTATAAAATCTTTAGTTATTAAGTAACTAAGGGAGCTAAGGGAGGTTTTATTTTTTCTTTGAGAAAAGTTAAGAAGGAAAACTGGAGCATACATCTAATTCTGTGCAGGAATAGAATATGAATGTTTTAGAACACATCAATGAGGCTTATGCTCAGTTTCACTGTATCTTAGAAGCTGAGTTCTTCTAACTTCCTTTGACTTCCTCTTTTATAGTCTGAGAAGACCCTAGTATTATTAATGCAGGTTTTGACTGCAAAGACAATAATGAGACCCTTTCCTGTCCATGATGGAATTATCTGAATGACATTCTTTATACTCATCTATAAATTTTTTGTTGTTGATAATGAGCATTAAAAAATGACAGTATTTTCCTGGAGTGATTTGCAGAATCTTACTGTAAGCATCGAACATATCAAGAAATGCCAGTGAAAAGTTTAGGAAACTAAACCACATAGAGCTAGGCTTCTATATAAATTGAAGTAGTCCTATCATAAATAATTTATATCCCAACATACTGAAATCAATAAGGTGTTACTTGAATCTTTGTGTTTTATAGGTTTCACAAGGACAAAAATATAGTGTAAATATATTTACAAACCACCATCAAGTTTCAGATACAGTAAAGAACATCAGTTAAACTTTAATTCCATATAAAAATGTATTTTTAATATAAATATTTTCAAAATGTCTTTTTGTGACATACTTATACTAAAAATAATTGTTTTTATTTGAAATGCACTTTTAACTGATCTCCGATATTTTTATTTGCAAAACCTGGCAAGTCTCTGTCCCTTCTACCAAGTTTTCTTGGGAAAATTCTTTTTATGATCTACTGAACCCTTGGATTTTATTGTTCTGATTGGGGTTTTGCATTGAAGAGACTAAATAATTAGTAAAAGAGGATACCTTCACTATAGAATAGAAAGAATGTGAGAGTCCATTCTGAAGGGCAGAATAAATGTGAGAAGGTGTTGGAGTAAGAGGAGTGGGGTGGATATAGGGAGTAATGTTGAGAAGAAGAGAGTTTAGGGAGTAGGTTCCATGTAATGAGAGCAATTTAGACTAGACTTAGATACGATTTTTGGAAAGTTTTGCTCTTTTTAATATAACAATTTCTCTTTTGGTTTCTTGTCAGTAGGTTCCAAGAACTACATTGCATTATTACGTTGTTGTTTTTATGTTTGTTTGATTTATTTTCTGGTGTGAGGGTAAGGTGTTGATGTTAGTTTCTTTAAATTTGGTATCTGGCTGGCATTGGCCAACCAATGGCTTAGTTTAAATTAGGTCACATCAAAGTTCAGTGCACATTATTCATTCTCAAATCATGGGGACTGTCTATCAAAAGGCAAAAATCCTTCTATGGAGGTTTCAAAAAATTGGAAAATAGCAATTTAATATTGACCTAAAAACATCTATTTCAGCTTTATTGACTATGCCAAAGCCTTTGACTATGTGGATCACAACAAACTGTGGAAAATTCTGAAAGAGATGGGAATACCAGACCACCTGACCTACATCTTAAGAAACCTGTATGCAGGTCAGGAAGCAATAGTTAGAACTGGACATGGAACAACTGACTGATTCCAAATAGGAAAAGGAGTACGTCAAGGCTGTATATTGTCACCCTGCTTATTTAAATTTATGCAGAATACATCATGAGAATTGCTGGGCTGAATGAAGCAAAAGATGGAATCAAGATTGCCAGGAAAAATATCAATAACCTCAGCTACACAGATGACACCACCCTTATGAAAGAATGCAAAGAAAAACTAAAGAGCCTCTTGATGAAAATGAAAGAGGAGAGTGAAAAAGTTGGCTTAAAACTGAACATTCAGAAAACTAAGATCATGGCATCCAGTCCCATCACTTCATGGTAAATAGATGGGGAAACAGTGGAAACAGTGGCTGACTTTATTTTTCTGGGCTCCAAAATCACTGCAGATGGTGACTGCAGCCATGAAATTAAAAGACACTTACTCCTTGGAAGGAAAGTTATGACCAACCTAGACAGCATATTAAAAAACAGAGACATTACTTTGCCAACAAGGGTCCATCTAATCAAGGCTATGGTTTTTCCAATGGTCATGTATGAATGTGAGAGTTGAACTATAAAGAAAGCTGAGCACTGAAGATTTAATGCTTTTGAACTGTGGTGTTGGAGAAGACTCTTGAGAGTCCCTTGGACTGCAAGGAGCTCCAACCAGTCCATCCTAAAGGAGATCAGTCCTGGGTGTTCATTGGAAGGACTGATGTTGAAGCTGAAACTCCAATACTTTGGCCACCTGATGTGAAGAGTTGACTCATTGGAAAAGACCCTGATGCTGGGAAGATTGAAGGCAGGAGGAGAAGGGGAAGACAGAGGATGACGTGGTTGGATGGCATCACTGACTCGGTGGACATGAGTTTGGATAAACTCTGGGAGTTGGTGATGGACAGGGAGGCCTGGCGTGCTGCAGTTCTTGGGGTTGCAAACAGTCAGACATGACTGAGTGACTGAACTGAACTGAATGGTTTGGAGTGGTTTGTGAGGTAAGGAAAATTCTTTTTCATAACTGAAGCCATAACATAGACAAGTGTCAATTTCCAAATTAAGGAAGTCATTTCAGTGAAAGAGCCTTGTTGTGGTGTGTTTTGTCTAGTTCTTACAGACACGCTTGTCAGTTCAGTAGTTCTGCTTCAGGGATTCCCATTAAATTCTTGAGTTATAGGCCCATGTCTGGCTGCCCTTAATTATAACAGCAAAATAAGCTGTAGTTAACAATGTTATTTAGTTCCCATTAGCATTTATATCCAAAGAAGGCAATGGCACCCCACTCCAGTACTTTGCCTGGAAAATCCCATGGACAGAGGAGCCTGGTAGGCTGCAGTCCATGGGGTCACTGAGAGTCGGACATGACTAAGCAACTTCACTTTCTCTTTTCACTTTCATGCATTGAAGAAGGAAATGGCAACCCACTCCAGTGTTCTTGCCTGGAGAATCCCAGGGATGGGGGAGCCTGGTGGGCTGCCGTCTATGGGGTCACACAGAGTCGGACACGACTGAAGTGACTTAACAGCAGCAGCAGCATTTATATCACTACAGTAGAGTTTTGAATTCCTGCTTTGTGAGGACCCTTGAAGTTTCAAAGCAGATTGTAAACTAAGAAGTAATAGTAGCCATTTCTCAGGCTGGCTGAATAAACAACATGCCTTTGCGGCTTAAACAATAGTGAAATTTGTGAAGATGAAGAATATATGGACTTAGCATCAAGAGGCCCAGTTTTAAAAGAGAGGGGGAAAAATATCAAGGATAGGGACTTCCCCGGTGGTCCAGTGGTTAAGAATCCACTTTCCAATGCAGGAAACACAAGTTTGATCCCGTGCAGAAGATTCCACATGCTGCAGGGCTCAACTAGAGAGCAGCCTCTGCTCACTGCAACTGGAAAAAGCTCACGTGTAGCAATGAAGACCCGGAAAAGCCAAAAATAAACTTAAAAAAATCAAGAATAATATAATAAATATTCATATACCACACATCCACACTTTTTTGAAAAGTTTAGCATTGCTGCCTTAGATCTAACATTTTTTATAAAAAATATAAAGTAGGTAGGGAAGCCCCTTGTACAGTGGTAAAGAAACTGCCTGCAATGCAGGAGACATAAAAGATGTGGGTTCAATACCTGGGTCAAGAAAGGGAAACTCTCTCCAATATTCTTGCCTGGAAAATTCCGTGGACAGAGGAGCCTGGTGGGCCCCAATCCATGGGTAAAAGTAGACAAAGTACATATGTTTATAATGTTGAACTAACTTTGACTCCAGGTGTTTCTTGACTTCCTACTTTTGCACTCCAGTCCCCTATAATGAAAAGGACATCTTTTTTGGGTGTTAGTTCTAAAAGGTCTTGTAGGTCTTTATAGAACTGTTCAACTTCAGCCTCTTCTGGGTTACTTGTTGGGGCATAGGCTTGGATTATCGTGATATTGAATGGTTTGCCTTGGAAACGAACAGAGATCATTCTTTCGTTTTTGATATTGCATCCAAGTACTGCATTTCGGACTCTTGTTGACCATGATGGCTACTCCATTTCTTCTAAGGGATTCCTGCCCGCAGTAGTAGGTATAATGATCCTCTGAGTTAAATTCACCCATTCCAGTCCATTTTAGTTCACTGATTCCTAGAATGTTGACATTCACTTTTGCCATCTCCTGTTTGACCACTTCCAATTTGCCTTGATTCATGGAGTTGACATTCCAGGTTCTTATACAATATTGCTCTCTACAGCATCAGACCTTGCTTCCATCAACAATCATGTCCACAATTGGGTATTGTTTTTGCTTTGGCTCCATCCCTTCATTCTTTCTGGAGTTATTTCTCCACTGATCTCCAGTAGCATATTGGGCCCCTACTGACCTGGGGAGTTCACCTTTCAGTATCCTATCATTTTGCCTTTTCATACTGTTCATGGGGTTCTCAAGGCAAGAAAACTAAAGTGGTTTGCCATTCCCTTCTCCAGTAGACCACATTCTGTCAGACCTCTCCACCATGACCCTCCCATCTTGGGTGACCCCAGACGGCATGGCTTAGTTTCATTGAGTTAGACAAGGCTGTGGTCTGTGTGATCAGATTGGCTAGTTTTCTGTGATTATGGTTGCAGTGTGTCTGCTCTTTGATGCCTTCTCACAACACCTACCATCTTACTTGGGTTTCTCATATGGTGGACATGGAATATCTCTTCACGGCTGCTCCAGCAAAGCCCAGCCACTGCTCCTTACCTTGGGTGAGGGGTACCTCCTCATGGTCGCCCCTCCTGATCTTGAACGTGGAGTAGCTCCTCTGGCCCTCCTTGCCTGTGCAGCTGCCGCTCCTTGGATGTGGGATTGCTCCTCTCGGCCACCGCTCTGACCTCGGACGTGGGGTAGCTGGTCTCGGCCACCGCCCCTGACCTCGGACGTGGGGTAGCCCCTCTCGGCCGCTCCTGTGCTGACGCAGCCTGGCACTCTAGGTCGCCGCCCCTGACCTTGGGCGAGGAGTAGCTCCTCTCGGCCACGCTTCTGTGCCGTCCTTCTTAGCCAGCGCACTTCTGCGCGATCTGTCTCAGCTGGCGCGCTTCTCATGATGCAGAGTCCATCATGAGAAATGCTGGGTTGGAGGAAGCACAAGCTGTTTAGTGGCCTGAGCAGTGGGAGCTGCAGTCTAGTCCCTAGTGGCAGGATGAGAGCTGCAGTCTTGAGAAGAGAACTACTGAATGGGCACAGAGGGCACCTGCAGATATGTCTATAACCTCAGGCCGAGTAGCAGTAAATGCTAGAGCAGTCCATTCACCCGAAAATTGCTCCTGGATCACAGCTTTTCCAGCAGCCTCCTGCTCTTCTACATCTCTGTGGCAGCAGAGATCAGGCCGGCCTTGGAGTACGGAATGAAGCAGGGCAAAGGCTAATAGAGTTTTGCCAAGAGAACACACTGGTCATAGCAAACACCGTCTTCCAAAAACCCAAGAGAAGACTTTACACATGGACATCATCAGATGGTCAACACCAAAATCAGATTGATTATATTCTTTGCAGCCAAAGATGGAAAAGCTCTATACAGTCAGCAAAAACAAGACCAGGAGCTGACTGTGGCTCAGATCATGAATGTCTTACTGTCAAATTCAGACTTAAATTGAAGAACATGGGGAAAACCAATAGACCATTCAGGTATGACCTAAATCAAATCCCTTATGATTATACAGTGGAAGTGAGAAATNCTGACCTAGAGCCAGACATCTTGGAATGTGAAGTCAAATGGGCCGTAGAAAGCATCACTACGAACAAAGCTAGTGGAGGTGATGGAATTTCAGTGGAGCTATTTCAAATCCTGAAAGATGATGCTGTGAAAGTGCTGCACTCAATATGCCAGCAAATTTGGAAAACTCAGCAGTGGCCACAGGACTGGAAAAGGTCAGTTTTCATCCCAATCCCAAAGAAAGACAATGCCAAAGAATGCTCAAACTACTGCACAATTGCACTCATCTCACAAGCTAGTAAAATAATGCTCAAAATTATTACTGCAAGCCAGCCTTCAGTAGTATGTGAACCATTAACTTGCAGATGTTCAAGCTGGTTTTAGAAAAGGCAGAGGAATCAGAGATCGAATTGCCAACATCTGCTGAATCATTGAAAAAGCAAGAGAGTTTCAGAAAAATACCTATTTCTGCTTTATTGACTATGCCAAAGCCTTTGACTGTGTGAATCATAATAAACTGTGGAAAATTCTGAAAGATGTGGGAATACCAGACCACCTGATCTGCCTCTTGAGAAATGTGTAAGCAGGTCAGGAAGCAACAGTTAGAACTGGACATGGAACAACAGACTGGTTCCAAATAGGAAAAGTAGTGCGTCAAGGCTGCATATTGTCACCCTGCTTATTTAACTTATATGCAGAGTACATCATGAGAAACACTGGGCTGGAGGAAGCACAAGCTGGAATCAAGATTGCCAGGAGAAATATCAATAACCTCACATATGCAGATGGCACCACCCTTATGGCAGAAAGTGAAGAGGAACTAAAAAGCCTCTTGATGAAAGTGAGAGAGGAGAGTGAAAAAGTTAGCTTAAAGCTCAACATTCAGAAAACAAAGATCATGGCATCTGGTCCCATTACTTCATGGCAGATAGATGGGGAAACAGTGGAAACAGTGTCAGACTTTATTTTTCTGGGCTCCAAAATCACTGCAGATGGTGACTGCAGCCATGAAAATAAAAGACACTTACTCCTTGGAAGGAAAGTTATGACCAACCTAGATAGCGTATTGAAAAGCAGAGATATTATTTTGCCAACAAAGGTTCGTCTAGTCAAGGCTATGGTTTTTCCCGTGGTCATGTATGGATATGAGTGGACTGTGAAGAAAGCTGAGTGCTGAAGAACTGGTGCTTTTGAACAGTGGTGTTGGAGAAGACTCTTGAGAGTCCCTTGGACTGCAAGGAGATCCAACCAGTCCATCCTAAAGGAGATCAGTCCTGGGTGTTCATTGGAAGGACTGATGCTGAAGCTGAAACTCCAATACTTTGGCCACCTCATGCGAAGAGTTGACTCATTGCAAAAGACTCTGATGTTGGGAGGGATTGGGGACAGAAGGAGAAGGGGACGACAGAGGATGAGATGGCTGGATGGCATCACCGACTCAATGGACGTGAGTTTGAGTGAACTCTGGGAGTTGGTGATGGACAGGGTGGCCTGGTGTGCTGCAATTCATGGTGTCACAAAGAGTTGGAAACGACTCAGTGACTGAACTGAACTGAACTTTGATTACCATTTCCCTAAGGGCTACTACCATAAAAGTTTTGGTGTATATCCTTCCAAACCACATTTTACTCCTATATGTAATTAGTGACCTGGATAACCATGAATACATGGGATTTAATCATGAAGCAACTTCATGTGTCTCCCCTATTCCTTTATACTAACACTGTGAATGTTTACTCTTCCCAAGTAATAGGCAGAATTTGAGTAGTCTGTGATATCTCTAACTGCCCTTGGCTAATCAAGAACCACATAGTTGTTTAGAGTCATGAAATACTATCTCAATTTGGTTATTACATTTTCAGGTCTTCTTGGATCATTAGAGTTTCATGTAATAGTCAAAACTCTAAATTGATTTAATGCTGAAACTTCTTTCCACCTCTATCTTGGACCAAGTGCATAAGTAAAGTCTAAGGTTGAGATGGAACACATATGGTCTGCTTCTTCTATCCCTCTGCCTTGAATTTCTATGAGGTTTTCTGTGGCCCTTTAATCTTGTGTTTGAGGCTGCCAGAGTTGCTTACTGTGTCAAAGTCCTGGCAGGGAACAGGTGACACATACAATAGGAGTGATTACCAACAATTTAATGAAGAGAGTGTTTTAAAAGGAAAGGTGAAACACCTCATGGCTAGCAAGAGTGAAGAGCCAGCACCATACTTGGTCAGCCATTAATAGCTTAGGCCTGAGGTGGAGAAATACACACACTGCCAAGCCACAGTGAAAGCCGAGAAGAAACTAAGAGAATAAATAAACCAAGTTTTGTTTCATCCTACTCTCCCCAACCCCCCAAATAACCTATGGGTTTTTCCCTCGACTGAAATCAGTCAACAGCTAAAGGCCTGAGGTAACTCATATGGGTGAGCCTTCAAGAGAATAAAGCAGGAGCAAATCTGTAACACTAAATCTCTCACTTTGAGTACTTTGATGGGTCTACAAATGTTTTCTCTTTTCTTTCCTTCAGTTTATGGGAAACTCCCATCTGCATTAAATTAGGGAGAATGTCTTCTGATTAGAGCTTGTTGCTGTTTCTTTCTTAAATGCCTCTCTATCTAGCAATATGTCAGCTTTCCAATTCTAAATATGTTTATTCCTCCAGGAATGTTCTCTCTTCTGCATAACTGACATCCAGTACAAAGGGGTCATTCATGCATTTGTGGTCCTGAAAGACATTGAGAGTCTATATTAAAATGGCATAACACTTTACCTTCAGCATGAGCTTCACATCAGGAGGTCCACTAGTCTCCATTCCTTTATGATTTTTCAGACTAGGTTCAGAAACTGATTCCAGTCTTTAGGGGCACTGTCTTTACAGTTCCATTTCATTTTTTAAATTGCCTGTGAACATTTAGAGATCCTTGGTCTAAGTGTCACTTTTAAATAATCTAGTAATTCTGGTATAGAATTATCTAGTATTTTACAAATGGTGGATTTTGATTTTTTATTATGAGTTAAAATCACTGATACTTATTTTCTATGCAATTTGTGAGTTATAAAAGTGACTTGAAGAGATGATTCCATATTTGCTGCTGTTAGGCCTAATATATTTTATTGATTAGACTATTTTATGTTAAATGTTTCTCTTGAGATTCCACAGGACAAGGATAGTGTGTTTTGGCTCACACATGGATGTGGCACAGGAAGGAACTTCAGTGTTCTTGCTCTGTACTTTATTTCTGCCTATGGCCCCAGAAGGATGGCAAGCCTCCTTGCTTCCTTTATAGATCAGTAGGTAGATAGTCTTCCTATTCTATATTTTTGTGTAGAGAAGTGCTTTGGTATATCCTAGTTTTAATCATATAAAAGATACTTAGCTCGGAGTCCTCTCTGATATGGAATTGGATTCTCTTCTAAATCATTGGTAAAACATTTTTGGTACCTAGATATTTTTCTTCTTAGTTTCAACTTAGTTCTATTATATAAATAGTTCCCCATATTTTATCTGATGTTTCTATATATTGGTATAAATGTGTGGTGGTGACATATCAGTTTAGTCTTACTTATTGACTGGACATAAATTTGGTTTAAAAAGGAATTTTTATGAAAAATGGGCATTTTCATTTCTATGTAATTTTAGCACCTGTAATTTCAGTAGTGCAGTACAAGACGCATAGTATAATTTCTAACTCAGTTTAACCCATTACATAATAGCTCTAAAATTTATAAAGATAACACATATATATATATCAAGGAAGAAAGTATTTTATCTGCATGTAGAGTCAATCACAAAATGTAATATTTCTAGATTTATTATAGTTTACAAGTATAATTATACCCTACTGTAAGTAGTGATTGAAAAGATCAATTATTTCCATTACCTAGAACAAAAATTAAAGATAAGGAAAACATGACAGTTCATATTTTGTTTTGATGTAAGATAATTATTTAGTGCTTTCAAAAACTGAGAAAACGTAGTGAAACTTTTATGTACAGTATTTGTTTTTTCTCACCTATCAATATTTGTTTATGTGGTTTCAAACACATTAGCATCAAGTCTTGGAAGTGGATAAGCAGTGAAGTTTGCCAAGAATTTATAAAGAGCCTAATATGATAAATTTGAAAACTACTTGTGATTTATCATCTAATATCTCAAAATTCACATTAGACAGGAAAATATAAAAGTAAGAACTGTTACATGACTTAGTAAATAATGCATAGTATTTTTTACTGGTCTAAAGCCTGTGAGTAAGATCATTACATAGGAATAAAGCAAATAGTCATGGTGTTGAACATAAAGATTTACATCATTTTCCGATCCATGTTTTGATTAACATCTTAGTTTTGGAGAGAGCTTAGTAGAATATCAATGAGAATTAGGCTGTTATAGGGAAGTAATATAATAGCTCATTATTTATAAGAAATGGGAAAATGGCTTCAGTTGCCAAATGTGACCTTTTTTCTCTGTCTGAAGGTCATATGAGGCTTTACTTCATAAAATATTATTAAGATATAGAAAGAAAATTTTTTCTTGAGAACTTTCTGCTTTATATTTATGGTAATAGCTTTTTGAAATTGAAGGCAGTGTCTCATAGCTTGCTATGTTAGGATGACAAACAATTATATTTGTATCTGTTAATTCTTTAGCACGTATTATTTTTCTGACACATGAAGGAAAATCTTCCTTTTGAAGTGTGTGTGAGGAAATGGGTGGATGGTACTTAGGATGAAGAAGATAGATTTGTCATGGTGTAGATTTTCTTCTCCTCATAAAACAGGCCTGTGGATTAGAGTTAAATAAATAAGGATGATAAAGTTTGGTTCTTATTTTGTCACCTTCTACTATATCCTCAAATCATTTTGTTTTGGGTTCAGTTCAGTTCAGTCACTCAGTCGTGTCCGACTCTGCGACCCAATGAATTGTAGCACACCAGGCCTCCCTGTCCTTCACCAACTCCTGGAGTTCACTCAGACTCACGTCCATCGAGTCAGTGATGCCATCCAGCCATCTCATCCTCTGTCGTCTCCTTCTCCTCCTGCTCCCAATCCCTCCTAGCATCAGAGTCTTTTCCAATGAGTCAACTCTTCCCATGAGGTGGCCAAAGTATTGGAGTTTCAGCTTCAGCATCAGTCCCTCCAATGAACACCCAGGACTGATCTCCTTCAGAATAGACTGGTTGGATCTCCTTGCAGTCCAAGGGACTCTCAAGAGTCTTCTCCAAACCGCAGTTCAAAAGCATCAATTCTTCAGTGCTCAGCCTTCTTCACAGTCCAACTCTCACATCCATACATGACCAGAGGAAAAACCACAGCCTTGACTAGACGAACCTTTGTTGGCAAAGTAATGTCTCTGCTTTTGAATATGCTATCTAGGCTGGTCATAACTTTCCTTCCAAGGAGTAAGCGTCTTTTAATTTTATGGCTTCAGTCACCATCTGCAGTGATTTTGGAGCCCCCGAAAATAAAGTCTGACACTGTTCCCCCATCTATTTCCCAAGAAGTGATGGGACCAGATGCCATGATTTTCGTTTTCTGAATGTTGAGCTTTAAGCCAACCTTTTCACTCTCCACTTTCACTTCATCAAGAGGCTTTTTAGTTCCTCTTCACTTTCTGCCATAAGGGTGGTGTCATCTGCATATCTGAGGTTATTGATATTTNTATAAGCTGTTTTGCTATGTTCTAAAGTAGATTCATATAAAAGCTGTAGTTTTTAAAATATCTTCTGGGAGTAAAGTTACAAACAATTCCTTTATTGACAGACTCTAATGTCACTTCATACTAGCAACTTTATTTACACCATAAAAACATACAAGCATCCATTATAAATGTCAGAGATCATCTCTACATTTCATAACTTCACTCAGTTTAAGGGCCAACAAAAGGTGGTTTTCATTTGTTGAAAGTCATCTGTGTTATTTCTAGCTTGGGGCTTATTATGAGCAAATCTACTATAAAAGTTCTTTATCATTTTTTGGTGTGAACAAGTATCTTCATTTTTCTGGGATAAAATGTCTAGGAGTTGAATTGCTCAGTTATATGATCTCTGTATGTTTAATTATTTAAGAAACTGCCAAGATTTCCAAAGTGACCACATCATTTTCTGTCTTACCAGTAATGTATGAGTGACCCAGTTTCTCCACAGCCTCCCCTGGATTTAGTGTTGCCCTTATTTTTTATTTAACCACACTCATAGGTATACGATGATAGCTCCTTGTGCCTTTAATTTAATTCTCCAATAAATATTGATGTTGGACATCTTTTATGGACTTATTTGCCACCTAAACATTTTCCTTCCTAAAACATCTTCTCATTTTTGTTGGCTTTGTATTGTTGAATTTTGCAGATTCTTTTTGTATTCTAGACACTAGTTCTTTATCACACGTGTGGAATGTAAAATTTTTACTTACCCATAGCTTGTCTTTTCATCTTCTTAAAGCATCTTTCACAGAACAAAGATTTTTATTTTGATGAACTCTAATGTATCCGTTTTTCTTTTCTTTACCCTCTCAAAGCTAAGAACTTTGATCTAAAGCTAGCTCTCAACGATTTTTCCTCCTCTGTTTACTTTTCTAAAGTTCTTATAGTTTTATGTTCTACATTTAAGTCTGTGATTCATTTTGAGTTAATTTTCTTATAAGAGAGTTCCACCTGAGCCACCAGGGGAAGCCCAAGAATACTAGAGTGGGTAGTCTGCCCCTTCTCCATTGGATCTTCCTGACCCAGGAATCATACTGGGCTCTCCTGCATTGCAGGCAGATTCTTTTACCATTTAAACTACCAGGGAAGACCTATAAGAGAGTTAGGTCAAAGTTTTGTTTTGTTTTTTGCATACGAAGTCCAAACACTGTGGCACCGTTTGTTGAAAAGGCTACTGTTCCCTTTGCCCGGGAACCCCTGTGCTTCATCTCGATTTCTCCTGTGCATGCTTAGCAACATGTGCCCTAAGGTAATTGCCTCTTTTTGTCACAACACTTCAGCCTATAAACATTTCATAGGAATGCCCTGCTTTCAGAGAACAGGGGAAATCTGTGGATAACATTCCTGAAATGAGAAAAGTATAAAACTGGAGAACAGATTAGTGGTTGCCAGGTGTTAAGGAGGGTGGAAGGTAGTAGGGAATGGACGTGGCCAATTTCATTATGTGAAATGGATGTGGCCAGTAAGAGGCAACATGTGGGGACCTGGTGATGATAGAAATGTTCTGCAGCTTCTGCATGAAAGTCAGTGTCAGAGTTGAAATACTGTATAGATTTGAACTGCTGTAGATTTGAACTGTTACCACTAGTGGAAAATTGGGTTTGGAATACATGGAATCTGTCTGCTTTGTTTCTTATATCTGCATGTGGATCTATAATTACCTTAAAAGTTTAATTAAAAAACCATGTCTATCTATAGACCATGAGAATCAAATGGGATCGTGTCTATGAAAGCTCTTTATAACATATGTATGTATGTATGTGTCTGTGTGGCAGTGGTGGTACTTCAGTGCCTAAGTTGTATCCGACTTTTACGACCCGGTGGACTGTAGCCCTCCAGGCTCTTCTCTCCATGGAATTTCCCAGGCAAGAATACTGGAGTGGGTTACCATTTTCTTCTCCAGGGGATGTTCCCCACCCAAGGGTCAAACCCGTGTCTCCTGCATTGCAGGAGCCACCTGGGAAGCCCATATGCGTGTGTGTCTATATAACTTAATATCAAAATAACACACGTGTTAAACATTTCTTTGTAGACATATGAATGTGACATTTTCTCATTCGGGTGCATTTTGAAGCATTTAACTTTCAGGTTCTTAAGTGTATATGAAATGAAAAATAGCCAATGAGCATGCAGGTCTGATTCTAATGATAAAGAGAGAGAAATAACCTGACTCCTGTGTTTACACACACAATGTGCTTTTTAGTGTTCGAGGATGCTGCTGCCAACAGTGTAACTAACAGTGATGCACCAGTGGTCCTGGGCAACCGATTTAACTTCTCTGAATGTTATTTCCAAATCTTGAAAAGATATTTTCCCTGGCTTACATCAGTTCAGTTCAGTCGGTCAGTCGTGTCCGACTCTTTGCAACCCCATGAACTGCAGCACGCCAGGCCTCCCTGGCCATCACCAACTCCTAGAGCCTACCCAAACTCATGTCCATTGAGTCAGTGATGCCATACAACCATCTCATCCTTTGTCATCCCCTTCTGCTCCTCCCCTCAATCTTTCCCAGCATCAGGGTTTTTTTCAAATGAATCAGTACTTTGCATCAGGTGGCCAAAGTATTGGAGTTTCAGCTTCAGCATCATTCCTTTGAATGAATATTCAGAACTGGTCTCCTTTAGGATGGACTGGTTGGATCTCCTTGCAGTCCAAGGGACTCTCAAGAGTCTTAACCAACACCACAGTTCAAAAGCATCAATTCTTCAGTGCTCAGCTTTCTTTATAGCCCAACTCTCATATCCATACATGACTACTGGAAAAACCATAGTCTTTACTAGACGGACCTTTGTTGACAAAGTAATGTCTCTGCTTTTCAATATGCTGTCTAGGTTGGTCATAATTTTCCTTCCAACGAGTAAGTGTCTTTTAATTTCATGGCTGCAGTCACCATCTGCAGTGATTTTGGAGCCCCCNGCTTTTTAGTTCCTCTTCACTTTCTGCCATAAGGGTGGTGTCATCTGCATATCTGAGGTTATTGATATTTCTCCCGGCAATCTTGATTCCAACTTGTGCTTCTTCCAGTCCAGTGTTTCTCATGATGTACTCTGCATATAAGTTAAATAAGCAGGGTGACAATATGCAGCCTTGACGCACTACTTTTCCTATTTGGAACCAGTCTGTTGTTCCATGTCCAGTTCTAACTGTTGCTTCCTGACCTGCCTACACATTTCTCAAGAGGCAGATCAGGTGGTCTGGTATTCCCATCTGTTTCAGAATTTTCCACAGTTTATTGGGTTACTGCACAAAATCACAGCAAAATCAGTCTTTCAGATTTGCCTTTTGTGTTGTACAACTTTTGTAATGATCCTTTAGTAATCTCCTTATTTGAATATTCATTCTTTTTCAATGGAGGGGAAACAATCTCTAGCCTTGGTTTCATTGTCTCCTACAATCTTGAAGTTTATTTTTCTTTCTCTGAACTCTCATACTTTGTCTTCAATTTTTAGTTTAACTGTTGAGTTAGCACACAATCTAAATCAACAATAAAATATTACCTTTTTGTATGTAATTAACCAGTCCTTTAGACTGCAAGAGAAAATTAGATTATCTTAGTAGATTCAGGGAAATAATTTGTCAAGATTCAGCAATATTTATGATGAAAACATTCAGAAAACTAGGAATATGGTAAATAATCTTTAACTTGATACAAATCAAACATACCTCTCTCTTATAACTCATAAATCAGTCTAAAAATTAGTAAAAATAAAATAATACTCTTTAATAAAAACATGCTGTAAAGCTCATATGTAGTATGAATCAATAAATTAAATTATTCATGTATTGGGTTGGCCAAAAATTTACTTTGGTTTTAACGTAAAAATAAAAGACACAATTTCCATTTTCACAAAGAACTTTATTGAACAATGTATTTTTCATTTTGTTCCACTACCTTTTGCCATTTTTCAGGTACTTTGATAATTCTGTCTTGCCAAAATGTTTTGTTTTTAAGCAGAAAACTATTCTAGGTGCCTTTTATAGTCTTTAACAGAACTGAAATTTTTTTCCATTAAGAGAATTTTGTAAAGACTGAAATAAATGGACATCTGAAAGTGCAATGTCTGGTGAATATGGTGGATGAATCAGAACTTCCCAGCCAAGCGGTAACAGTCTTTGATTGGTCTTCAGAAAACATGCCATCTTGTATTATTCCTATGTAATATTAAGCATTTTCTGTTGACTAATTGCAGATGCTTTTCACTGAGTGCTGCTTTCAGTTGGTCTCACTGGGAGCAGTACTTGTTGGAATTAATCATCTGGTTTTCCAGAAGAAGCTCATAATAGAGGACTCTCTTCCAGTCCTACCATATACACAACATTACCTTCTTTGGTTGAAGACCAGACTTTAGTTTGGTTGTTGGTGGTTCATTGTGCTTGTCCCCCAATCTCTTTCATTCCACGTTATTGTATAGTATCAACTTTCCATCACCTGTCACAATTTGTTTTTAAAATGGAATGGTTTTGTTTTGTTTAAGTACAGAATCACATGTGGTAATATGGTCAAGAAGGTTTTTTCCTCTTAACTAATGTGGGACCCAAACATCAAAGCAATTAACATAACTAAGCTGGTACAAAAAAGTTTCATTTTTGGATGAAAACTGGTTTGGATGAAAGCTGGTTTGGATATTTTGAGTGTGTAGGTTATCTCCCACATGGTATGACATTGATCTCAATAAATGTTTTGATTTGATCTCTATCAACTGGTCCACCCTACTGTGGAGCGTCAGCCGGCAAGAACCTTCACAAACCACTTTAGACATGTTTGATCAGTCATAGCACCTTCTACATGTACTGCAAAAATCTGTTTTTGTGATTCAGTTGTGTTTATCTTTCTTGAAATAATAAAGTATGTTAAGCCAAAAATGTTCCTTTTTTTCCATCTTCAGTATTAAAATGGCTACACAAAAATTCACCAAATTTGGTAAGTTTTTTTCAGTGTGTGCTGATATGACATCTGTCACAATACAGTCTAACAAAATTGTTTCAAATTAAGCTTTTAAATTTTTAAAAAAATATTTATTTGACCACACCACTCATTGTGTGAGATCTTAGTTCCCCTACCAGGGATCAAACTCACGTCCCTTGCATTGGGAGTGTAAAGTCTTAACCACTGGACACCAGGGAGGTCCTGCAAGTGAAGTTAAAGATGACTAAACACTGGAAAAAAAACCAAGGGAACCTTTTGACTAACCCGATATAATTTAAGATTTTCTAGTAGCCATATTAAAAAAGGTAGAATGAAGCAGGTGAAGTTGAATAATTCACTCCTAGATAACTTGTCAAAAAATTCTCCAGAAAAATTTTAAAATACTTCAGACTGAATGATAATGAGAACATCACATATCAAAATTTCTGTTGAATGCAGTTACATCAGTCATCAGAGGAACATTTATAGCCATATGTATACCTCACAGAATGTCTCATCAATAATACAAATGTAAAAAATAAATAAAAAAGTTCTGTCTAAAGGAAAGACCACTCAAAAGTGTGCATATAGTACATCAATAAAAATGTAAAAATAGAGTCAAGAACATAACACCTATATATATAATGGTTATCCTTGGTTCAATTTCATTTCAAAAACTGGGGGTATATTGTGGAAGTCCTTTTTTTCTCTACAGATTTGATTTTTCCATCAGCTTCAGTTCTGAAAATAAAGAGATTCTCTTCAAATTTAATTCAACCTTTAAGTAAACCAATTATTTGTTCTTCCAGAAATATACTCAAAAAAATTTGAGAAATTTTCCTCTCTCATCGAGTCTAGATTATGTCTCTTTTATTATAATTTTATAAATTGCTGACTACTTAATTGACTATCCTTTTATTCAAATTAAAGTTAGATGGAACTATACTTTCAGAAAACTTTTAGGTAAATATTACTTATACATTAATCTTATGTGTGAGTTTTTTTATTTTAATTTCAATTACTACTCCTTTATGATGTCATTTATTGGAGTATTATATGTATGATCTTAAAGATGCCTTTAAAGTGCAATTCATCCTAAAAGATAAATTGTTTAAGTGTTGCACTCAATATGCCAGCAAATTTGGAAAAGTCAGCAGTGGCCACAGGACTGGAAAAGGTCAGTTTTCATTCTAATTCCAAGGAAAGGCAATACCAAAGAATGTTCACACTACCACACAATTGCACTCATTTCAACACGCTAGCAAAGTAATGCTCAAAATTCTCCAAGCTAGGCTTCAACTGTATGTGAAGTGAGAACTTCCAGATGTTCAAGCTGCCTGGTGGCTCAGTGGGTAAAGCATCTGCCTACAATGCAGAAGACCTGCGTTCAATCCCTGGGTCAGGAAGATCCCCTGGAGAAGGAAATGGCAACCCATTCCACTGTTCTTGCCTGGAGAATCGCATGGACAGAGGAACCTGGTAGGCTACAGTTCACGGGTTGCCGAGTCGGACGTGACTATGCTACTTCACTTTCACTTTCTCTTTTTCAGAGGAACCAGAGATCAAATTGCCAATATCCGTTGGATCAAAGAAAAAGCAAGGGAGTTCCTGAAAAATATCTACTTCTGCTTTATTGACTATACCAAAGCCTTTGACTGTGTGGATCACAATAAACTGTGGAAAATTCTGAAAGAGATGGGAATATCAGATCACCTTAACTGCCTTCTGAGAAACTTGCATGCAGGTCGCCAAAGCCATTGACTGTGTGGATCAAAACAAGCTGTGGAAAATTCTTAAAAAGATGGGAACACCTTACCTGCTTCCTGAAAAACCTGGATGTAGGTCAAGAAGTAGCAGTTAGAACTGGGCATGGAACAATGGACTGATTAAAAACTGGGAAAGGAGTGCATGAAGGCTATATATTGTCACCCTGCTTATGTAACTTGTATGCAGAGTATATCATCCAAAATGTCAGGCTGGATGAAGCACAAACTGGAATCAAGATTGTGGGGAGAAATATCAATAACCTCGGATATGCAGATAATACCACCCTTATGGCAGAAAGTGAAGAGGAACTAAAGAGCCTGTTGATGAAAGTGAAAGAGAAGAGTGAAAAAGCTGGCTTAAAACTCAGCATTCGAAAACTAAGATCATGGCATCTGGCCCCATCACTTCATGGCAAACAGATGGGGAAACAATGGAAATTGACAAACCTTATTTTCCTGGGCTCCAAAATCACTGAAAATGGTGACTGCAGGCATGAAATTAAAAGACACTTCCTCCTTGGAAGAAAAGTTTTGACACTCCTAGACAGCATATTAAAAAGCAGAGATATCACTTTGTCAACAAAGGTCCATCTAGTCAAAGCTATGGTTTTTCCAGTAGTTATGTATGGATGTGAGCACCAAAGAATTGATGCTTTTGCACTGTGGTGCTGGAGAAGACTCTTGAGAGTCCCTTGGACTGCAAGAAGATGCAACCAGTCCTTCCTAAAGGAAAGAAGTCCTGAATATTCATTGGATGGAGTGATGCACAAGCTGAAGCTCTAATACTTTCGCCACCTGAGGTGAAGAGCCGACTCATTAAAGACCCTGATGCTGGAAAGGATTAAAGGCAGGAGGCGAAGGAGACAACAGAGGACAAGATGGTTGGGTGGCATCACCGACTCAATGGACATGAATGAGTTTCAGCAAGCTTTGGGAGATGGTGAAGGCCAGGGAAGCATGGCTGCAGACCATGGGGTCACAAAGAATCGGACATGACTGAGCGACTAAACAACAGCAACATATATATGGTTTATCAATAAGTAAAAGTGCAAAGATAATTTTTGGTTTCATTAGCTATTTACTGTAAATAAATGACAAATGTAAAAGCAACTTGATTTTTATTAATACTTTAATAATGATTAGTTTTAAAAATACAGTAATGAAAATACAACATAACTACAGGATACGCTCAAATAGAATGCATTTATAGAGGACAATTTATAGATCTCTACTAAAAAGAATAAATGATAAAATTTATTAGATACATGTCTCACCCAAGAAAGTAAAAAATGGATGCAAACCTGAAATAAATGAGGGGAAAGAATGTAAAGATAAGAGGAGTAATCAGTCAGCTATAGAGCAAAAGATTCATGAGAAGACTGAGACAAAAGTTGTTTCTTATAGAAGACTAAAAGATAAAACTTAATTGACACTTCCTTTTTTAACCAGAGAAAGACACATATGATATTAGGAAAGATAAGAAGAAGCTAACCATACAAATAGCAGATTTAAAATATATACTATAAGCATAATTATAATTTATTTACATAAATTTAAATACCTAGAAACAGTAAATAATAAATACAGAGATACTGGGGAAAGATTATTGAATGAAAAAAGTATTAAAAAGATGAGATTTATGGTACAACTTTAGTTACATTAGAAACATACACCTGAAACACCATTATATATAAGATTATACACATTTGTTATTTTTTAAATTACATTTATTGAGTTATAATTCATAAACAGTATAAATCACCCATTTTAAGTGTACAGTTTGTACTCTACTGTAAGCTCTAGAAATTATTCAGCTTATAAATTCTTTGCTCGTGCCAGCTGCTTGCAGTCTCACCACATGCATACAATTTATGGTCTGGAACAGACTCAGGGCTTTCAATTCACCAATTTCTGGAACAATTGTGGCTGATTTCCCTTCCTTTCTCCACCCCATAAATTCCAGCCACCTTAGTCTCTCCCCCATCCTCATCTAATCTCTGCTCAAGCTCCCTGTCTTTCTTCCACAGACCAGAATGGTCTTCCATGCGGAAAACAAGGATGATCATGAACTCACTTCATTTGTTTCTTTCTCTCAGGAAGCACTGCCCTGCAATAACTACAGTCAAATTATATTGTTTAGTATATTTTTGTGTCATTTCTAATTGTTTATGGCATGGGGGCAAGACAGTTGTTCCGCACAGCAGAGGCAGATGTTCTGTGTGTCCATTGTTAAGGATCTTTGTGAAGTATAACCGCATAGGTGACTGGTAGCATTGAGCTTTGGGGTTAAAGAGTTTAAAAAGTAAAGGAGAGGTCTTGCCCGAGTTAATGATAAATGTTCTATGAACTAAGAAGCATGTGTTAATAAACTCAATAAGTACATAAACAAAGTTAAAATTAAAGCATAGATGTATTCTGGCAGAACTCACAGTAAGTAATCACTAGACTATATGGTTGGGGAAGGCAATGGCACCCCACCCCAGTACTTTTGCCTGGAAAATCCCATGGCCGGAGGATCCTGGTAGGCTCCAGTCCATGGGTCGCTAAGAGTCGGACATGACTGAGCGACTTCACTTTCATTTTTCACTGTCATGCATTGGGGAAGGAAATGGCAACCCACTCCAGTGTTCTTGCCTGGAGAATCCCAGGGACGGGGGAACCTGGTGAGCTTCCGTCTATGGGGTCGCACAGAGTCGGACACGACTGAAGCGAATTAGCAGCAGCAGCAGCAGCAGCAGACTATATAGTTCCCTATTTTTCAGTATGTTTTTTAAGGGGAACTAATAAGTGCTCAAAACTGTGTCAGCAGGCTTCACCAGGGCTGGAGGTAACTGGGGAATTAGTTATGGGTTAAAGGAATGTAGAAAAGCACAGTTCTGTGTGGGCGGAATCCTTGGGTATAAAAATACTGAACTCAAAACCTGATTTTGATAAACATTGTTCCTTCTTGTGTGAAAAAACCCTAAGGAAATTCCTAAAGCCCCAGAGGTTCATTTGGCAAGAGAATAGCATCTTGCCCTAGCACAATGACTGCAGGTGTTTCACGTGAAATTTAAGGGGCAGAGGCAGCTCCAGGAAAAAACTCCCAAAATATCGCCACATGAAAGTTTAAGGAGCTGAGCTGGCTTGAGAAGTGAATGTCATTCCTGGGTAGATGACAGGCACTCTTCACAACAGGTCAGCAGCTGGAGCAGCTGGAGATATATGGATTCTTTTGGGGGGTAGGTTGACTTGGTCACCTTTTCCTGGAGTGTTTGTTCTTAGGATGCAGTCATGCCCACCATCACTGAGAGCTGATCTTTCCAAAGACCCGTTCAGTTCAGTTCAGTTCAGTTCAGTCTCTCAGTCATGTCCGACTCTTTGCGACTCCATGAATCGCTGCACACCAGGCCTCCCTGTCCATCACCAACTCCCGGAGTTCACTCAAACTCACATCCATCGAGTCGGTGATGCCATCCAGCCATCTCATCCTCTGTTGTCCTCTTCTCCTCCTGCCCCGAATCCCTCCCAGCATCAGAGACTTTTCCAATGAGTCAACTCTTTAAGCGTACCTAATATAGTCATAATATTTTTATATCAAGGAGTCTACCCTAAACAGGTAAAACTTTGTCATAGATGATTTTTCAGATTATTTATTAAAGCATAATTTTAATAGTAAAATTATGAACAAGTCAATTACTCCACGATAATAGAATCAGTAAATTATTTATGACAAATTCATTTCAAGTGATACTGGTTAGGTATTATAGTGGCATTTTTCAGAGTTACCTAATATAATATGAAAATGCTCATTTCATAATATGGATACTAATCACATATGAGGGCTTCCCTGGTGGCTCAGATGGTAAAGCATCTGCCTGCAGTGCGGGAGACCCGGGTTTGATTCCTGGGTTGGGAAGATCCCCTGGAGAAGGAAATGGCAATCCATTCCAGCACTCTTGCCTGGAAAATTCCATGGATGGAGGAGCCTGATAGGCTACAGTCCATGGGGTCACAAAGAGTCGGACATGACTGAGAGACTTCACTTTCACTTTCAATCACATATGATTTGATTTCATTCTTGAAGAAATGCTTACACATAGAAAATTGTGAAAGGCAGTTCACTCAAACATGAACAATGATTACTGCTTTCTGTCATTACAGAGAAAATCATTATTTTGGTCTATACTTTTTTTTCTTTGATGAACATGAATTATGTACTAAAAATAATTTTCTGGGACTTTTTGTACATTTCTTTTGCAGTTTCCTAGAGTCTGTAATTATATCAGAATAGAAAATTTTGTCTGTTTTTAAAGTAAATCCTGTAATAATTCTCAGCTGTGTTTGACTCTCCTTCGGTTGTTTAGATCTTCTTATGATAGGAAATACGACCATTTCATTAGAAAGATGACAGAGACAAACGTTTCTCCTTCTTGGGACATTATCAGGCAAAAAGAAATCTTTAAAACAATTTTTAGTTCATATATACTTATTTATTCAATACATACTTATTAAGTGCTTGCTGTATGCAGAGTGC
Source organism: Tragelaphus strepsiceros (assembly GCA_006410795.1). Classification (NCBI taxonomy): domain Eukaryota; kingdom Metazoa; phylum Chordata; class Mammalia; order Artiodactyla; family Bovidae; genus Tragelaphus; species Tragelaphus strepsiceros. Next base: position 238,718 of record SJYU01002877.1, read on the forward strand.
TGTGCTATGTACTGGAAAAAGAAGCATGAATAAAAAAGACTAAGTCCCTTCACTGAATATACTTATATTATTGTGAGAGATTAGATAATCCAAAGGTATAAATTATGATAAGTGCTATAAAAAAAGTACAGAATATACTGAGAAAATATAGCACCAAGAGCTGATCTAATCTGAACATCACTTAACTTATCTGCAAATGGTAGAGACAGCACTGACCTCAAAGGAATTTGTGAAAAATAAATAACATGTAAAGTTCATCTTGGCTCAGGATATGAGTTCAATAAAAGTCATCTGTCATTAACAGCTGATTGATATATAATGAAGATAAGAGTAATAATAAAATGTATAATAAGTAATAAAAAGATTGAGATACTATACCAAATTGTTTTGTTCACCAATTATTAAAGTAGTGTATACTTAGGAGAATACAGAGATAATTAGTTCTGAGGTCAATAAAAGCAAATGCAGAGTGATTAAAGACAAAGCAATAGAACAAATAACCAAGTGTAAAATATTTTACTAACTTAATAAAATAGAAAGTGTTAGCAGTGTTAAATGTTAAGTTGCTCAGTTGTGTCCAACTCTTTGTAACCCCTTACACTGTAGCCCACTAGGCTCCTCTGTTCATGGGGTTTTCCAGGCAAGAATACTGGGGTGGGTTGCCATTTACTTCTCCAGTAGTGTTAGCAAGGAAAAACTAAAAATAAGACTGAGACATAGTAAGATCTAATACTGTTGATGGTATGATCAATGACCTAGAGCCAGACATCCTGGAACGTGAAGTCCAGTGGGCCTTAGAAAGCATCACTACGAACAAAGCTAGTGGAGGTGATGGAATTCCAGTGGAGGTATTCCAAATCCTGAAAGATGATGCTGTGAAAGTGCTGCACTCAATATGCCAGCAAATTTGGAAAACTCAGCAGTGGCCACAGGACTGGAAAAGGTCAGTTTTCATTCCAATCCAAAAGAAAGGCAATGCCAAAGAATGTTCAAACTGCCACACAATTGCACTCATCTCACATGCTAGTAAAGTAATGCTCAAAATTCTCCAAGCCAGGCTTCAGCAATATGTGAACCATGAACTTCCTGATATTCAAGCTGGTTTTAGAAANGAATACTGTTGAAATATGTATAATGTTTAATGTGATCTTTTTTCAGATGGTTTTCGGTGTCTGTATTTTATACCTTCAATCTCATTACAGAAGACACCACCCTAAAACTGTATTTATAACCAAAATTATATCCTTTTCCAACCTATGCCCCATAAAAATCTTATTCTGATTAAAAAGAAAAAGACAATTAGAATATTTAATAAATGTTTTTGCTGGTTATTGTCCATGTAGCCTTCACTTTCTTAATTGTGAAGACATGTAGTTTTATATCATTGGCATTGCTAGTGAAAAAAGGCAGTCTGAACTCTTATCCATTTGATAACTGAAAAGAAAATGTTGGAATATCTGAGGATCAGAGAATCCTTGTGGGATTCAACAGAAAAGTGACCCAATGAGTAAACTTAAAGTAACAGTATTCATATATCTGGTAAATTGGACACTATCTTATAGTACTATGAGAAAAAGAGGAAACATTTGTTAGAGTGCTAATTTTGAGCCATCCTGTATTCTAAGCACTCATTCAGCTCTCAACAAATTTAGAATGTAGTCGCTAGTATTCTTCTGCATTTCACAGATAAACTGAATCAGAAAGAAATCAAATAAGTTTTCTAAGGTCAAACAGCTGCTGCTGCTAAGTCGCTTCAGTCGTGTTCAACTCTGTGCTATCCCATGGACGGCAGCCCACCAGGCTCCCCCGTCCCTGGGATTCTCCAGGCAAGAACACTGGAGTGGGTTGCCATTTCCTTTTCCAGTGCATGAAAGTGAAAAGTGAAAGTGAAGTCGCTCAGTTGTGTCTGACTCTTTGCGACCCCATGGACTGCAGCCTACCAGGCTCCTCTGTCCATTGGATTTTCCAGGCAAGAGTACTGGAGGGGGTTGTTATTGCCTTCTCCGAAGGTCAATCAGCAAAGCATTTAAAACCGTATCACTAAACTGCAGGCTCTAGGCTTGCTTATTTATATTTCTATTCTCTACTGCTAGAGATTTAAAGAAAACAAACAGAAGATAAACATCATTTGCCAATTTTAATAATTAGTTATTAATTGTATAATCAGGAATTTTGCCTAATCATGCAATAACATGGTTCAACTAGAATAAAACTTAAGGACTTATAGAAAACTCTTTATCAAAGCTCCAAAGGTTTAAGGTGGGTCAGGAGGTAAATAAGTAGATGTGATAATTTCCTTTTCTTTTCTGTATTCATAAGGTATGATCATAAAGCCAATAGCAATGCAAATATGATCACAAAACCAAAAATAGCTAATAATATCCAAAACAACTTGTAAATGAATGGTTAATAATTCAATATTTCTTACATGCCAGAGAAAGCAGATCTTATATAAACAGTTTAATAGTATTTTACTACCTTATTACAACTGGAGAAGGGATAGACTACCCACTCCAATATTCTTGGGTTTCCCTTGTGACTCAGTTGGTAAAGAATCCACCTGCAATGTGGGAGACCTGGGTTCGATCCCCGGGTGGGAAGATCCCTTGAAGAAGGCAAAGACTACCCACTTCAGTATTCTGGCCTGGAGAATTTCACGGACTCTATAGTCCGTAGAGTCACAACGAGTTGGACACCACTGAGCAACTTTCACTTTCACCTTACAAATGATAAAGATTAAGTGACTTATTTAAAACTGTTTTAAAGTGTGAAACTAAGATTCAAACACAATTTCTCTTAATTCCTACAGAGCCTTCTACTTCTAAATTTTCTACACAGATGTTAAACTTCTCCGTATACCTCCATATTTTGCAGGCTGGGAATAGAAATTCTAGCAGATACTGATCTTAAAAAATAGTTTTTCTTAAAACCATCTAACTTGTTTTAAATTTGCTGTAATGGCTATAATAGCTTTTTATGACAAAATAATATGTGTTAGCACTGTATGTAATAAGAAAAGCTCTACAATTGATAGCTCTGAAATGGGATTTTGAATTTAATATCTAGCAAGGCAGAACACATCATTGGTGATAGCAAGGATAGTCTCTGGAATAGGATAGCATGCAGTTGTCAAAACTTTTGCCACTGGTGAAATGGAATGGTGTACTAGTAAAATGAAGTACACTGATTGGTGCATTATATGAAATCTTTGAGAAGTACAGAAGTATAAAGACTATGTGATCAAATGCCTCTTGCAGCAATCAGTATGTCAGGTATGTGTAAGGACTATTTTGGTGCAGATATCCAGTAGATAATCAGAATTCAAGAGGGAAGTTGGTTCAGAAAATAGGCTTTTATAAAATATTTGCCTGTAGAAAGAACTTGAAAAAGGCACTTGTTGTAAAAAGAGATTTCAAAGGGCTGCTGCTGCTAAGTCACCTCAGTCGTGTCCGACTCAGTGTGACCCCATAGACGGCAGCCCACCAGGCTCCCCGTCCCTGGGATTCTCCAGGCAAGAACACTGGAGTGGGTTGCCATTTCCTTCTCCAACGCATTAAAGTGAAAAGTGAAAGTGAAGTCGCTCAGTTGTGTCTGACTCGTAGCAACCCCATGGACTGCAGCCTACCAGGCTCCTCCATCCATGGGATTTTCCAGGCAAGAATACTATTAGGGTCCAATTCCTTTCAATTTATTACAGGAGAATTAATGCTGTTGTTCATAATTTCTTTACCAAATCTAGAAAAAAGAAACTTCAGTGCTCAAGCAGATAAACAGCCCACCCAGGCAAGATCAGATCAGATCAGATCAGTCGCTCAGTCATGTCCGACTCTTTGCGACCCCATGAACCGCAGCACGCCAGGCCTCCCTGTTCATCACCAACTCCCGGAGGTCACTCATACTCACATCCATCAAGTCAGTGATGCCATCCAGCCATCTCATCCTCTGTCGTCCCCTTCTTCTCCTGCCCCCAATCCCTCCCAGCATCAGAGTCCTCTCCAATGAGTCAAGTCTTCGCATGAGGTGGCCAAAATACTGGAGTTTCAGCTTTAGCATCATTCCTTCCAAAGAAATCCCAGGGCTGATCTCCTTCAGAATGGACTGGTTGGATCTCCTTGCAGTCCAAGGGACTCTCAAGAGTCTATTTTAAAAAGAGGCGGCCAGGTCTATAAAGATACAAGATATCCTCCTGAAGTCTTTGTGCAATTTGAAGCTCTGATACTTTGTAGTACCCCTAAAGCATAAACCTTAGCAGGATGGAAATATTTTGACTAGAATAGGTATAAAAGTGAGGAGAAGAGCTAGGAGAATATAGTGTATCAAGAGCTAAGGGAGCAGAGGAGCAGAGGTTTTACCTGAGGAAGGGATGATCGATAGTATAGGACTAATAACAGAATTTGCTTTTGTTGTTGTTTAGTCACTAAAATAGATTTGGGCCATTACGAGCTCATTGCTGATGAAATGAAAAGCAAACTAAGGAAAAATAGAATCATCCTGGGAGTGAGTTGTAATTGAAAAAATAAGAAGCTAGTGAACATAAACCACGCTGTCAATAAATTTAGTGAAAAGTATGAAGCAAGAGAGAGACTTAAGAGTAGGAGGCATGGAATTTCAAGGGAAAGAGTTCCTTATGGAGAATAGGATGTTTACTAAGGTACCAACATTTGGATGATTTAATGTCAAGAATTTGGAGGAGCATCCTGTGGACAGTTTGGAAGTTCCAGAGACACAAAGATTGAAATTTCAAGAGTTAATCGTTAAAAAAAAAAAACAAAAACAAGTACCAATGAGAAAGGCTAAACATAAAATATGTCTGCAAGTTATGACATTTTAAAATATTAATTCCCTAAGAGAAATGTTAGATGAAAATATGAAGTAGCATAGAAAAAGATCATCTGAAAATGGTAAACATGGTACTAGAATCATATCACCAGTTTTTTTAATATTTCATGAATGATGTCATATTTTAAAAAGGATTTATTAAAACTGTGGTAGCTTAGAACCTATATAAATACTCCGGTTGTTTGTAAGAACGGACCTGTATTTGTTTTCTGAGAAAAAAATTTTTTGTAATAATATTTTTTGATAAATTAGATACAGTAATATGTTAAAAGATTTGGATTTCTATAAACAAGGCCCTATATAAATGTCAGGTTTTGTTTGCTAAATTAGGCTTTCTTGGAATTCATTTGGAACAGCTGGATCACCTTAGAGCTTTGCAAGTTTAGTATGTTTCAGGAAGGAGTTCAGTGTCAACAACTTAGATTTTGGAGTGTTAAACTTAGCAGAAAAATCTTATACCTTAGAAGGAAAAAATGGCTATAAGGTCAAGTTTTCTCTACTAAAAGTCAAAAATCCTTGTTTGACCTGGTGAAATTACAGACTAGATTGTGGCCAGGTTTCCCCAGAGAAGGTGGTTCTCCTATCACAATTTTTATGAAGCACACAGAGGAGCAGGTCAGCCTTGAAGGCCAGAATGTGACAAATTCTTTTATCCCTCTGTCTGGCTCTCCAGGCTCCCTCGCTTGTACACCTAATCAAAATCTAGTTGTGCAGTTGAAGCACATGTAGGAAATTGAAAAATCCTTATGTTGCTTCATAATCAAAGAATGACCTTTACTGAATTCATTTACTTAAAATTATTAAAATCATTTTTATGCACTGGAAAAAAATTCTTACTTCCAAGACGGTTATGGTTTTTCTTTAAAGGCCAAATATTAAGGATATGATGCAATAAATCCTTTGATCAACTGTGGGGGTGGTGGTTTAGTTGCTAAGTCAGCCCGACTCTTGTGACTAACTGTCGTAAGAGTTGATCTTGATCAACTGTAAACACATTTTAGACTGCCTATAATTTTTAATATATTTTAAAAATTTATGTTGTTTCCATTAAAGTGTCTGCTTCAGTTCACAGTGCTGATCTAGGTCAAGTGGGAACAATTTACCTTTAAATAAAATAAAACACAGGAAAAAATATTGGACATTATGTGGTGTCAGGTTCATATTTTCTAGTTTTATTGTATGATCTTCCAAGTAATCGTCAAGCTTTACACTTGGATGTAGCATTTGAATAATGTTTGTATGATTAGAAAAGGATAGAGCTGTTCCAAAACACACATTGGTGTTCAATTCTTTATTAATGGTTTTGCGTCATAAAGAACTTCTTACATTTTCCGTCAATCAGCAGTTTTTGTTACTTTTGGACATTTTGTTTCTAAGATCCTCAAATTTAATATTTAAGGGTTTTTTTTTTTTTTNTTTTGAATATGCTATCTAGGTTGGTCATAACTTTCCTTCCAAGGAGCAAGCGTCTTTTAATTTCACGGCTGCAGTCACCATCTGCAGTGATTTTGGAGCCCAGAAAAATAAAGTCTGACACTGTTTCCACTGTTTCCCCATCTATTTCCCAAATTAGTATTCTATCTGAATCTGCACTGGAATATAAGTTACAAGATGTATTCAAGTTCCAGATGCACTCAAGTTCATTGTAACTTGAGAAGCTGGGGAAAAAATTAACCCCTTTGAAATTTACAAACCATTTACCCCTAGGATTGCTGTGAGAATTAAAATAGTTACTATGTAAAAGAAATCTGCACAGTGATTCTTAGTGGAGATTCAATGACAGTTGGCTTCCCTTCTCTACTTTTTCCAATCCTTTATGTTTCTCAGTTTCCTCACCTGTTATATATTTTTTCTGAAACATCTCAGTAAAGTATATATTTATATTTATGGACCACAAATACAATACCAAAAGAAATTCTGATTGCTGTTCTGCACTGTTTCATGGAAGGTGCACAGACAGGCATCAGAGAATCATAATTTACTGAAGGATCATTCCCACAGATAGAGATACAAGATTAGTCTTTCTCTACCCAATATTAAATTTAACTGAGGTTCTCTCACTGTCACAGTAATTTGCTCACAACTATCGCCTACAGTTTTCCTGCCTCTTATTCAACCTCAAATTAAGCGATCAAAAAACTTTCTGAGCAGAAACTGTGACCTGAAAAAGAAATTAGGTAATTTAAGAACAGAAAAAAATATATGATATGTTTCCTCACTCCTAAATTTATTATATTCCATGTGTGAAGAAAACAAATAGACTTCAAATTGTCACTATGACAGAATAGCTTGTATCAGATTAACTTTCCAACTGAGGGAACAGGAAGTGTAGTAGTAGTAGGTGGGAATACAGAAACTGGAGAAAGTAGTTTTAAGGGGAAAAATATATTGAAAGACGATGGAGAGCAACCAGTGCAGGCAATGGTTTATGGTCAGTGATTCTTTAGAAGGAAAAAAAAGAGAAGGAGAGTTCCATTTTTATCCCAACTTTATCTTCTAAGGGCATTTTCCAAACTGTTCTGCTAGGGAAAGGAAATTGGTAGAGTTAACTGACTGAGAAGACAGAGTTCAGATCTGTTGGTACTTTACAGACTAAATTCTGCACAGAAGGACAATCCAGTAAAGACTCTGAAAAATCTGCCTGCATACTCCTGTGAATCTTCAGCCAGTGCTTAAACTATGTGTATATAGGGCAAATCACGTTAGAATTCAGTAAAATATGACATATAGAATGTTGAAAAGTTGAACAGGGACTTTAGTATCTATGTGGTGCTGTGGAGACAAAAGTTGGAATTCAAGCATTTCAATTAAGGGGGCTTCATAAACACATTGGGCTTTCAGGTGAGACTCCAGAAAGGCCATGTCCTAAGAGTAAGGGCCTCCAACAAAGGAATAAAATTAATAGCTTGAGAGTAAGGGAAACTCTGAAGAGCAGTCCTAAGGAAGCCTGAGGCCTCTATACAATCACAGTGCTCTGCCGGAAGTCTATCTGCTTGTCAGAAAACTCTTAACCCTCCTTGGAGGGAGATGGTACTGTCAAGAGCTTTTATGATTTTTAAAAACTTGTTTTATAGAGGTGTATCTTAAATGTTATAGATTGTATAAAAGGCATTAAGTGTATAGCTTAGTAAATATCTTCATATTTACAGCATTATAAATACAGAATGTATTTACAGCATTGTAAATCTATACATTGTAAATACATTCATATATTACCACTCATGTTAGGATATAGAGCATTTCTGAAGCCTGGAAGTTTCTCTCATCTTTTGGGGTATTCAATATTCTTACTTATCCCACCATCAGTTAGTATTGGTTGTTCTGAAGTTAACATAAATGGAGTCATTTGTAAGTTTAATGCCCAACTCCTTTTACTCAACATAATAACCATGAGGTTCATCTATATTTTTGTATGTATTTACAGTTTCTTTTTATTTCTTTGTAGCATCCTACTGTGTCAGTATTCCACAATTTATTAATCTGCTCTTGATAGAAATTAAGATTGTTTCAAGTTTGGGGCTATTATGAAATATTCTTGTTTATGCTTTTGTGAGAACTTATCCATTCATTTCTCTTGTGAATATGACTAGGAGTGATATAACTTTAGCAAATGTTGCCAAAGTATTTTCCAAAATGATGGTAAATATTTACACTCCTAACTGATTTGTGAGAGTCCCAGTTACTCCACATTCTTGCTCTTTGGAATCTGAATTTTCAGAGGAAATGTGTAGTGATATGGCATTATGGTTTTACCTTGCATTCCCTTTGTAGGTAAAAATGTTGAGCACGTTTTCCTATTCTTACTAACCACTTGAATTCCCTCTTATCAAGTCCCTGTTCAAGACTTGCCCTTTTTCATTGGTTGTTTTTTGTTTTTTTCAATCATTTATAGGAGTGATTTATATATTCCAGTTATATCTTTTCTTGGAAATGTGAATTGTAGTATCTTCTCCCTGTCTATGAACTATCTTTTCACTTAGTTAATGGTGTCTTTTGATTGATAAAAATTTTTAATTTTCACAAAATCAAAGGATTATTTATCTTATTTTTAATTAGTGGTTTGGGGTTTTGTTTAAGAAATCTTTTACCTTATCACACCAAAGATGAAAAAATTGTCCTCTTTCCTTATAGAAGATTTATTGTTTACCTACCGCAGGTAGTCCTATGATCCATCTTGAGAAACTTGTACCTCTCCTATGAGCATGTAAGGTAAGAGTCTATGTTCCTCTTTTTTAATCTAATAAATAGGCAATTGTTCCAATATAATTCATTAAAAAGACACCCTTTCCTCCAGTGAATTAGAGTTGGAACCATTGATGGCTCTTCATTTGCACATCCATTAATGACTTATCTCTTCTGTTACACTAGTCAATGTTTCTATGCATATGCCAAGCTAGGCTGTCTTATTTATACTAGTTTTAGAATGAGTCTTAAAATTTTATGGTGGGATTCCTCCAACTTTGTTATCCATCATCAAGGTTGTCTTGGCTAATTTAGGTTCTTTTCACTTATATCTAAATTTCAGAATCAGCTTTTCAGTCCAGCCCCCAATATGCTATGTTTATAGAGAATTCAGAGATAAATTTGAAGAATTTTCATACTAATCAAATAGAGTTTTCTAATCCTTTAAAATTGGGCTATTAAATTCTTTTTAAACAGTGTTTCCTAGTTTCTGGTGTATTATTTTTGCACATATCGTATTATATTTACTCTTAGGCAAACCAGTATAGATGATACATTTTTAAAATTTTCCTTTTATAATTGTTTGCTGCTGGTATACAGTGTATAGTGTTAGTCGTTCAGTCATGTCCAACTCTTTGCAACCCCATGAGCCATAACCCACAGGCTCCTCTGTCCCTGGAATTCTCCTGGCAAGAATACTATAGTGGGTTGCCATTCCCTTCTCCAGGGGATCTTCCTAACCCAGGAATTGAACCCAGGTCTCCTGCATTGCAGGGGGATTCTTTACCATCTGAGCTACCAGGGGAAATTTGCTGCTGGTGTAGGGAGCTATTATTTTTGAATATTCACTTATATCCTGAAACTTTGATTAATTAATTATTTTCAACAGTTTAAATTCTTCTGTATAATTTTTCTTACACACACAATCATGTCACTTGCAAATAAAGTTTGTTAATTTATGCTACTGCTGCTGCTGCTGCTGCGTCACTTTAGTCATGTCCGACTTTGTGCGACCCCATAGACGGCAGCCCACCAGGCTTCCCATCCCTGGGATTCTCCAGGCAAGAAAACTGGAGTGGGTTGCCACCTCCTTCTCCAATGCATGAAAGTGAAAAGGGAAAGTGAAGTCACTCAGTCGTGTCTGACCCTCAGCGACCCCATGGACTGGAGCCCACCAGGCTCCTCTGTCCATGGGATTTTCCAGGCAAAAGTACTGGAGTGGGGTGCCATTGATTTTTATTCATTTTGCAGCTTTATTTTGTGTTAATTAGAGATGCATATACAGTTGTAAGAAAACAAATATGGTACAATTCCATAGACCCTTCATCCACTTTGCTGCTACAGTTAGAGCGTACATAACTATAGTTCAATATCAGGAAACTGATATTGATATAACCCATCGATCTTAGATTTCAACAGTTTGCACGTGCTCCTTTGTATATGTGTGTGTGTCTGTATCTGACTCTTTGTTACCTTATGGACTGTAGCCCACCCGCAGGGCTCCTCTGTCCATGGGGACTCTCCAGGCAAGAATGCTAGAGTGCGTTGCCATTCCTTTCTCCAGGCGATCTTCCGGACTCAGGGATAGAACCTACCTCTCTTATATCTCCTGCATTAGCAGGCGGGTTCTTTACCACTAGTGACCCCTGGGTGTCTGTGTATTTTGTTGTATGCTATTTTATCATATTGTGCGACCACCATCACAGTCAAGACAGAAGAGTTTTGTTACAAGGATACCTTGTGCTACCCTTTTATAGTCACAGTTGCCTAACTCTGACTGCAACCCCTTGCCTGCCCTCAGCTCTGGTAACCATTAATCTGGTGTTCATTTCTATAATTCATTCATTTTAAGAATGTTATATAATAGAATGAAAATGTTGAGACTGTTTTCTACCTTGTGATAGACCCATCATACAATATGCAAGTTATTTCAAAGTTTATTCCTTATTCTTGCTGATATTGTAGTATGGCTGTATCATATTTTGTCTGACCATCCCCTAGCCATAACAGCAAATGGGTTATTTCCAGGTTGGGGCTATCATGAATAATGCTGCTATGAATGTTCATGTACAGATTCCTGTGAAAACAAACGTTTCTAGTTCTTAGGGATAAATGCCCAACAATGCTGTTCCTGAGCCATATGATAAGCTCATGTTTAATTTTTTTTAAGAAACTGCCGAACTATTTTCCAGAATGTAGTTGACATTTCTGTCATCCATATATGAATGATCAAGTTTCCCCAGATCCTTGACAGCATTTGGTATCGAGGTTTATCCTACTTTGGGTTTGCTCAGCTTCTTGAATCTGTAGAATTAAATGTTTCACCAAATTTGGAAAGTTTTCCACTACTATTTCCTGGAATAGTTTTTCAGTTCCACTCTCACTCTTCCCTTCTTACAAGATTTTAATTATACCGATGCTAATTCTTTTGTTATAATCTCATAGGTTCCTGAGACTCTGGGTTTGTTGTTGTTGTTTTTTCAGTCTGTTTTTCCTTTTGTTCGGATTGGGTCAATTCTATCGACACGTCAGGGACTGATTCTATCCTCTGCCCCTCTACTCTTCTATCTGTTGCCCCTCTACTATTAAGCCCATCAAGGAGGTTATTTTTTTGTTTCAGTTTTACATTTTTCAGTGCTATAATTTCCAATTTTTCCCTTTTCATAATTTCTGTTGATATTTTCTATGCTTTTATTTGCTTTAAGAAGATTCACAATTGCTTCTTTAAGCCTTTTCATGATGGATGCTTTAAAATCCTTTACAAATAATTTCAACATATGATTTATTATTAGTATTCTGGTATATTTTTATCCAGGTTGTGATTTTTTGTTTCTTTGTAAGATGAGTGATTTCTGATTGTACTCTAGATATTTTGGATATTGTTTTATGAAACTTGGATACTATATAATCTTCTTATTGTAGCAGGTAGTCCCCTGTTGCAGTGTACTTCTGGTGGTAGTTTTGTCCCTAAGTTGTGTCCAACTCTTGCAACCCCATGGGTTACAGCCTACCAAGCCCCACTGTCCATGAAATTTTCTAGGCAAGAATACTGGGGTGGAGTCAGCATTTAGTTCTCGAGGGGATCTTCCCAAACCAGGGATTGAACCTGGGTCTCCTGCATTGCAGAAGAATCCTTTACTGTCTGAGCCACCAGGGAAGCCTGGAACCTGGGGCAAGTATTAATAAATGTGTCTGTTCTGCTTTAGGCCAGGCCCTGCCTGAACTACCCTAGCAAAAATGGAGTGCCAACTCACACTGTATTATTTCAGACAAATTCAAGTTTCCTCTCTTCCACACTGACACCTTTTTGGTAAAACTGGGACATCAATTTATATTTCTTTGTTGCCTCCAAGTAGGAATATAGGCTCAGCTCCCTGCTCGACCCCAATGACACCATTAGAAGGGTGCAGATGAAGCAAGTCCAACTAGCCATGCCTGTCCCAACAGTCTCACCCTGCCTTTTAATGCTAAGTGAGGTGGAGGCTCAGCTCTTCACTGGGCCCCACCAATACTAGGATATGGCCAGGATTCATATCAGTTAACCTTACTTTGAACTGCCTCATTCATTCTCATTGCTGCTGGGTGGATGTGAAGGTTAAACTCCCTGTGGGCACTGGTAAGAGCAAGGGTGAGGAAAACTTAGAATATTGACTAGTCCCAACTCACGCTGCCTGTATAGTCTCAGTGCTGTCGAAGAGATGGAGGCTCAGCTTGTGACTGAACCTCACTGACACTACCGTGGTGGAATTATTTTAGTGCCACCTGCTTCTGGGTGGGAGATCAGGGAATTGGAGAATCTTGTATTCTCCATAGTCATACAGAGCACAGATGAGCTCCAGACTCGGAATGATGATACTGTTTTAACAGGGAATTAGAGTGCTGCCAGCTTTGGCCAGTTAGGGATGAAAGTTTAGCAACCAGCTTGGCCCCACGCAGACCACAGGGGAGAGAATTGGACAGCTGCTGCCTGGTTTCTGCTGGGCAGGGATAGGGTTGGTAGATGATTAACTTCCTGTTCAGTCTCTGAAATCTTGCAGTGAGTGGTACACTTTTTTCTGTTGGTGTTTGACCAGAGTAGATTGGGTACTGCCACTAAAGATTTTTGTTTTGAGGCCACATATTTCTGGTCCTTGGACCAGTAAAATAGGCTTTACTTGGAGCTTTTTTAAAATTTTGTTTATTGTTTGTGTCTGTTGTAGGTCTTGGGTTGAAGGCTTCTGCATCACCCTGCTGGGATGTATGGCAATCAATAAGGAAGCCAAGGAACTCACGCTTTTCCAGTCCTCAGGTTCCAAGGTCCTTATACAGTTTGCCTTCTTCTTTCTGGGCCTTCTGGGGCTTGTCCTTTGTATGTTCAGAGCTTTCAGTTGGAAGAGGCAACGCCTGGGAAGGATGGGACTATTTCATCTTAGCCAAAAACAGAAGCCTTTTTAATGGCTTTTTTAATACTGGCAGACTTCCAGTATGATATGTGAAACAAATCAGTATAATTGACATTTCTTGTTTTTTTCCTGGATCAAGGTAAATTTTTCAGTAAGTTATTAGATGCTGTTTTGATAGGAATGTTTGTTGGATTAAGGACCTTTGGAAAATTCTGAAAGAGGTGGGAACACTAGACCACCTGATCTGCCTCTTGAGAAATCTGTATGCAGGTCAGGAAGCAACAGTTAGAACTGGACAAGGGACAACAGACTGGTTCCAAATAGGGAAAGGAATATGTCAAGGCTGTATATTGTCACCCTGATTATTTCACTTATGTGCAGAGTACAGCAGGAGAAATGCTGGGCAGGAAGAAGCACAAGCTGGAATCAAGATTGCTGGGAGAAATATCAATAACGTCAGATAAGCAGATGATACCACCCTTATGGCAGAAAGCAAAGAAGAACTACAGAGCCTCTTGATGAAAGTGAAAGAAAGAAAGAAAGTGAAGTCACTCAGTCATATCTGACTCTTTGCAACCCCATGGACTGTAGCCTACCATGCTCCTCCGTTCATGGGATTTTCCAGGCAAGAGTACTGGAGTGGGTTGCCATTTCCTCTCCAGAGGATCCTCCCAACCCAGGGATTGAACCTGGGTTTCCCGTGTTGTAGGCAGACACTTTACCATCTGAGCCACCAGGGAAAGTGAAAGAGGAGAGTTAAAAACTTGGCTTAAAACTCAACATTCAGAAAACTATGATCATGGCATCTGGTCCCATCATTTCATGGCGAATAGATGGGGAAACAGTGACAGACTTTATTTTTTGGGGCTCCAAAGTCCTGCATATGGTAACTGCAGCCATGAAATTAAAAGACACTTGCTCCTTGGAAGAAAAGTTATGACCAACCTAGATAGCATATTAAAAAGCAGAGACGTTACTTTGCCAACAAAGGCCCGTCTAGTCCAAGCTATGGTTTTTCCAGTAGTCATGTATAGTTGTGAGAGTTGGACTATAAAGAAAGGTGAGAGCTGAAAAATTGATGTTTTTGCACTGTGGTGTTGGAGAAGACACTTGAGAGTCCCTTGGACGGCAAGGAGATCCAACCAGTCAATCCTAAAGCAAATCAGCCCTGAATATTCATTGGAAGGACTCATGTTGAAGCTGAAACTCCAATACTTTGACCATCTCATGTGAATAGTTGACTCATTTGAAAAGACCCTGATGCTGGGAAAGATTGAAGCTGGGAGAAGAAGGGGATGACAGAGGATCAGATAGTTGGATGGCACCACCAACTCAATGGACATGAGTTTGAGTAAACTCTGGGAGTTGGTGATGGACAGGGAGGTCTGGCATGCTGCAGTCCATGAGGTCGTAAAGAGTCAGACGTGACCGAGCGACTGAACTGAACTTAACTGAGGACCTTTACTTATATTCCTAGTTTGCTGAGAGTTTTTAGAATAAATTAAATTTTATCTTTTTTTTTTTTTTTTTGCTGTGATTGAAAGAACACTATGGTTTTTCTTCTTCTTCTTTTTTTTTTTTTTGTTGAGGAGGTGAATTGTAATGATTGGTTTTCAAATGTTTAATCAAACTTGCATTTTTGAAAAAAATTCACTTTGTCAAGATGTGTTATCCTTTTAATTTAGTGTTGGATTCAGTGTTCTAATATTTCATTAATAAAGACTTGCTTTTATTTTATGAGAGAGATTACCTTCTTAAATTTATTCATTGGATCCTTCATTTTATATTTATTATTTTTATTTATAAAAATGTTATTTTCTTTCAAATCTATCTCCATTCATATTGTTACAATTTTCAACTTCAGTTCAGTTCAGTCACTCAGTCATGTCTGACTCTTTGTGATCCCATGAACCACAGCATGTCAGGCCTCCCTGTCCATCACCAACTCCTGGAGTCCACCCAAACTCATGTCCACTGAATTGGTGATGCCATTCAGCCATCTCATCCTCTCTCGGCCCCTTCTCCTCCTGTCTCCAATTCTTCCCAGCATCAGGGTCTTTTCAAATGGGTTAACTCTTTGCATGAGGTGGCCAAAGTATTGGAGTTTCAGCTTCAGCATCAGTCCTTCCAATGAACACCCAGGACTGATCTCCTTCAGAATGGACTGGTTGGATCTCCTTGCAGTCCAAGGGACTCTCAAGAGTCTTCTCCAACACCACAGTTCAAAAGCATCAATTCTTTGGCGCTCAGCTTTCTTTATAGTCTAACTCTCACATCCATACATGACCACAGGAAAAGCCATAGCCTTGACTAGACAAACCTTTGTTGGCAAAGTAATGTCTCTGCTTTTTAATATGCTATCTAGGTTGGTCATAACTTTCTTTTTTAGTTCCTCTTCACTTTATGCCATAAGGATGGTGTCATATGCATATCTGAGGTTATTGATATTTCTCCTGGCAATTTTCAACTTGCTTCCTATATTAAACTATGTGAGGTGTAATTCTAGTATCTGAGCCCCTGTTACTCTGTTTATTTTGTTTTTTTTTTTTTTGCTTCTTTTAGTTTTAATTTATATAGTCTCTCTTTCTCTGTCTCTTTTTAAATTAGAGATATGATGTCAGGGAGATATGGTTTCAAATCCTCCTGAATTTGCCATTTACTCACTGTGTGATTATGAATAATCAACAAAATAATGTTCCCAAGGTAATATGTGAATAAAAGCACTTTTCCTGTGGTACTGAAGTGAATAATAATTGAGATAACTATAAGAGTGGCCAATGATCTTTCTCTTTAGTCTTTATTGACAGGTTTATTCCTTTTACAATTTTATTTCTCTTTTTGTAATGTTTCATCTGTAGAAGGCAGGACAAGAAATATTTTCCCTTTCTACCTCATTTATATTTATTTTAATATTTTAAGTCAGATATGATGACTCCCTTCTTTCAAAACAAATTTTAAATATTATGGCTTTTGTTTGGGGCAGATACTGGTAGAAAAATAATAGCTAATTTTGAGCACCTTAGTGATGGAAACACTATACATAATTTTCATGAATCCTTACAGAATTCATATGAGGTAGGTGCTAACAACATTCAGTTTATGGATGGAAAGCAACATAAAGTACCTTGCATAAGGGCATGAAGTCAGAATCTAAGCCCAAGGAATCTGACTCCAGTCCAGATAACACACTTGCCTGCTTCTCCTTTGTTTCTCACCTACACATTTTGATTAAGAGGCAGTTTATTATATTGATTAAAACACAGACTCTGCAGTCACATTGCCTTAATTTGAAACTTACATCTGTACTTATTGGCTTCCCAGGTGACACTAGTGATATAGAACCCACCTGCCAATGCAGAGGATGTAAGAGTTGTGGGTTCGATCCCTGGATCAGGAAGGTTCCCTGGAGGGGGGTTTGGCAACCCACTCCAGTATTCTTGCTTGGAGAATCTCGTGGACAGAAGAGCCTTACAGTGTGAGACATCAAGCAAGTTGCTGAAAACTGAGTTTTGTCATATATAAAAATTTGTTAAGATCTGTGTTAAGTGATAGGTCATTCATGTAATCTTAGCTCCTGCAGGCTTGATCATTTTGAGTGTGTAACTGACATTGTATTTGGAAAATTTTTGTAGCAATGATTTGAGGATTAGATCAGTGTCATAATCCTACATGGAATAATCATCTTTACTTCTGCTAAGTATCTGGGGACACTAGCAATCTGAGACTAATCAACTCCCAGGCATTTTTTAAAATTTATTTTTAATTGGAAGATAGTTGCTTTATAGTATTGTCTTAGTTTCTGCCATGAATCAATATGAATCAGTCATAGGTATACATATGTCCCTTCCCTCTTGGACTTCCCTCTTAGGTACTGAGAATATTTGAAGCTTTTCTTCAAAGTTTCTGTGAGCCTATCTAGTTCTATTTCCAGGTCATTCTTTCATTAGGTTGCAGCCTTTTAGAGTCCTCATCCACAGTGTTAGAATTACTAAGACTTCCATGTTTTTTGAACCCTGAACTTCAAAGATTTATTCCCTGCCCCAAGATGTTTTCAGAAGTGCTTCTCACATTCTCAGCATGTCAGACACTACCAGCAGAAAAGCTGCTCCAAGTGCTGTCTTAAGATTTCTACCATTAAAATGTCTTCATTTTTATTAGTGCTTTAGGATATTTATATACCTTTATATCTTTCTATCAAATTGTTCTAGTTGTCCTTGGTAAGAAGATTGATCAAATTATTTAATCTACTATTAAGAAGCATATGATTTTCACATTTAGGTTCAAGTGGTTAATAATTCTTTGAATGCTAATTTTCTCATTTTTTCATTTTACTTATCTTTATCTTCTATAATGAATAAGTATTGCCTGCACAATAAGACATATTCATTTAAAAATATAAATTGTAAAAGATCAAGATGGGAGAGAACATGTTTGATAGAAAGTCATATGAAAGTCATGGAAGAAAATCTAACATGAAATCACAGAATTCATTAATCATCAGATCAGATCAGATCAGTCAGTCGTGTCCGACTCTTTGCGACCCCATGAATCACAGCACGCCAGGCCTCCCTGTCCATCACCAACTCCTGGAGTCCACTGAGACTCAAGTCCGTCGAGTCAGTGATGCCATCCAGACATCTCATCCTCTGTCGTCCCCTTCTCCTCCTGCCCCCAACCCCTCCCAGCATCAGAGTCTTCTCCAATGAGTCAACTCTTCGCATGAGGTGGCCAAAGTATTGGAGTTTCAGCTTTAGCATCATTCCTTCCAAAGAAATCCCAGGGCTGATCTCCTTCAGAATGGACTGGTTGGATCTCCTTGCAGTCCAAGGGACTCTCAAGAGTCTTCTGCAACACCACAGTACAAAAGCATCAATTCTTTGGCGCTCAGCCTTCTTCACAGTCCAGCTCTCACATCCATACATGACCACTGGAAAAACCATAGCCTTGACTAGATGGACCTTTGTTGGTAAAGTAATGTCTCTGCTTTTGAATAGGCTATCCAGGTTGGTCATAACTTTCCTTCCAAGGAGTAAGTGTCTTTTAATTTCATGGCTGCAGTCACCATCTGCAGTGATTTTGGAGCCCAGAAAAATAAAGTTTGACACTGTTTCCACTGTTTCCCCATCTATTTCCCATGAAGTGATGGGACCAGGTGCCATGATCTTCATTTTCTGAATGTTGAGCTTTAAGCCAACTTTTTCACTCTCCACTTTGATTTTCATCAAGAGACTTTTTAGTTCCTCTTCACTTTCTGCCATAAGGGTGGTATCATCCGCATATCTGAGGTTTGATATTTCTCCCAGCAA
Source organism: Tragelaphus strepsiceros (assembly GCA_006410795.1). NCBI lineage: Eukaryota > Metazoa > Chordata > Mammalia > Artiodactyla > Bovidae > Tragelaphus > Tragelaphus strepsiceros. Next base: position 257,427 of record SJYU01002877.1, read on the forward strand.
TCTTGATTCCAACTTGTGTTTCTTCCAGTCCAACGTTTCTCATGATGTACTGTGCATATAAGTTAAATAAGCAGGGTGACAATATACAGCCTTGACGAACTCCTTTTCCTATTTGGAACCAGTCTGTTGTTCCATGTCCGGGTCTAACTGATGCTTCCTGACCTGCATACAAATTTCTCAAGAGACAGATCAGGTGGTCTGGTATTCCCATCTCTTTCAGAATTTTCCACAGTTTATTGTGATCCACATAGTCAAAGGTTTTGGCATAGGCAATAAAGCAGAAATAGATGTTTTTCTAGAACTCTCTTGCTTTTCCCATGATCCAGAGGATATTGGCAATTTGATCTCTGGTTCCTCTGCCTTTTCTAAAACCAGCTTGAACATCAGGAAGTTCGCGGTTCACATATTGCTGAAACCTGGCTTGGAGAATTTTGAGCATTACTTTACTAGCGCGTGAGATGAGTGCAATTGTGTGGTAGTATGAGCATTCTTTGGCATTGCTTTTCTTTGGAATTGGAATGAAAACTGACCTTTTCGGCCAGATATACCTGCTCCCCACATACTGCAGTACACTGGTCTTAGGAGTACTCAGTTTAACTCAACCAAAAATATTTTTAGTGTCGCACTGATGGATTGTGATGTATTTAGAAGAGAACAGAAAAATCTTGTTTCCAACTGTGACAAGGATAAGTTGGATAAATGAAAAATGTACTGAGGCAATATATGATTGTGAAAAAATATGATAACTATCTTCAAATGTGTGAAAATATATTATGCTGGAGAAATAGTTTATTTAGAGCATGTTGCTTTAAAAAGCAAAAATATGGGGAATTAAATGAAAATAGGAAGGGAAGTTTTCCATATAATTAGAAAGTTTACCAGTGATGCATAGTATAGAGAACTTTGTAAAACAACACTACCTGTCCTTAGAAGATTTGAACCAATGGATAGATAGCTTCTTCTCAAATTTCCCTTAAATGAGTGTATCCTTTACAAATCTAAAATATTGTAAAACTTTATGTTTCTAGGGTTGTTCTAGCAACAGCATGTGGGTTGTAATAAAGGGGTAAGAGTTTAAGATCAAATAGATTAGGCAATATAAAAACTAACTTATGTCTTACTTGGACATGATTGTTGACAGTGGATATAGCAAAGGCATAGAAACAAGAAGGATTACTTGAAAAATTATAAAATAATTTTGTAGTCTACAATATATGGAAGAGAGTGTAGAATAATCAAATAATTCTAGGAAAAATGTAGGAATAAGTGAAATGAATAATGTAAAAAATCACATTATAAATTATAAAATATTTTTAAAACTTATTATATAAGTTTTTATATAAATTTTCACTTCCTGATTTCTACAACTACTTCTTTTCTTGAGAAGCAGTCATTTGCTCTATAAAATTTTCTACCTCTATATCTGTCCTGCTGAAAAATTACAGCAACCCATGTGTGAATCATAGAAATTTTTCATTTTTTCTGCCTAATTCAATTTTTAGCTTTCCCAATTTAAAGGAAGTTCAGGCTCATTATCCACCCTGCAAAGGTAGATTTTGCTGATATAATAATATTACTTTAGAATGAAATTTAAAAAAAAATGGTGTAATAATTCTTATGTCTGATAAAAATGATTATTTTTCATTATCTCTCTATTATTTGCATAACGCTATGCAACAACTTTGATTTATTCCAAGAAACAAGGTCATTTAACCTTATATGGTTTTCTTTATGTATTTGTTGGTAAACAGAATAATAGAGAACTCAAAATATCTAAATCTTAATCACCAGAAACTGAATTTTCATCAGAAACTGAATTTACCTTACTTGGCTAAAGAAACTATACATATGATTAAATTAAGAACTCCAGTGTAGGGAGATTGCCTTGGATTATCCCTGCCCAGTCTAATCAAGTGAGTTCCTAAAAGCAAAGAACCTTTCCAGGCTAGAGTCAGAGAGAGAGGCAACTACCAAGGAGTGGTTTTGAAGATGGAGAAAGTGGGCATGAGCCAAGGAATATGTGTGGCCTTTAGAAGCTGGGAAATGGAAAGGAAGTGCCCCAGGGTTTCCAAAAAGCAATATAGAACTGCCAACACCTTGAGTTTAGCCCAGTGAGATCTACATCAGATTTCTGACCTACAGAAGTATAAAACAAGAAGTCTAAAGTGTTTCAAACTGCTAAGCTGGTAGCCATAGCAGCCATAGAAAACTAATACTACCAAGTTCTTGTGGTTGGTACAACCATGGATTTTATTATTCATCTTATTAGTTTGGGATGTAAGCAGAAAAAAGTACTGAGTCCCATTACTACTGACGTGAACAGAGAAAGTTTCATTTTTCTCGTGTAACAAGAAATCCAGAATTAGGCAACCGAAGGCAGGTACTACTGTTCAAGTGTGTCATACCGACTCAGACTCATTTTAGCTTCTTGCTCTGTTATTCTTAGCAGGTGTTTTTCATTCTTATTGTTGTAAGATAGCTCCACTCATCCTCATGCTGAGAAGGAAGAGGGTGAAGATATGAGTGAGCAGATAGCAAAATGACATCTTTGCAAAGCTTTTCCAGAAGGCCCATTCAGCCTTTTTAGATTTATGTCATTGCCCAGATAAGTTCATATTGGCTATGCTAAGTGGTAAGGTAGAACTTGGAATTCTTAGCCAGGTACATTGCTACTCTGAACAAATTTGGGATACTGTTAGTAAAGAACATGTAGAGTGGATTACAACTCATCATTGTCTTTTACTTGTATTGCTACATATTTTAGGCAGTGCAGAGCCTACTGCTGTAATCAAAAAGGCATTCTGGTACTATAAAAAAGCAACTACGACCAAATTTATAAAAGGTTGGAACACACAGTTCCTGATTCAGAGACATGGATTATAGGAATTAAGAGGTAGAGAAGAATTATTATGAAAAGAGATTTATGATTAAGATTTCTTCATCAGCATATTCATCTAGCCAGCCTCTATTTTATCCTTCCATTTATTCTTCCTGGCTTGTCATCATAGCAATATTCTAAGAATCAAGTTTAAGATTTATCTTTCTGTTATTCTCTATGGAAGGCTTCTACTAATAATATCAAATACCTAGAGTTTGTTTTTTTTAGTATATTGCTAAGGGTTAACTTGGGCTTCCATGGTGGCTCAGATGGTAAAGAATCTGCCTGCAATGCAGAGACTTGGGTTCAATCCCTGGGTCAGGAAGATGTCCTGGAGAAAGGAATGACTACCCACTCCAGTATTCTTGCCTGAAGAATTTCATGGACAGAGGTCCCTGATAGTCTACAGTCCATGGGATTGCAAAGAGTTGTACATGACTAAGCAACTAACACAACACACCAACACTAAGAGTTAACTTGGGCATGCAAAAGGAATGTACTTTGACTTTTCCCACTATTCCCTAAACAAATTACTAGCAAACTAGACTTGCAAGCCAAATCTGGCTCATCAAACTAAACTTTTATTTAGTTTTCTAAATAAAATTTTATTGCAACACTTATTTACATACTTATTATGATGGCTTTGTGCTACAGTGGTCATTTTCGATATATGCAATAGAGACATATGTCCCACAGAGCTTAAAATACGTACTATATGTTGCTACAGATAATATTTGTCAACATTTTCCTTAAATTAGTAATAATTATTTTGTGATATGGTGTTGAAGTGGGTAGAGAAAGTATTATCAGTAGAAACTGGATTCTAATCATTATAAAATGCTTTTTGCTTGTCTTGGGAGTTTATCGCCCATCTTCTTCTGACACTTCATTCAAGGGCATCTCTCATTTAAGTTTTGCTAAAACACCTTATTGTTTTGATCTCTCCCTCTTATTTAGCATTAATAGATAAGCAAATAAACACTCTGAATTTTTCATCTTGAATATCAAGTAGACACGAAGGAGAAAACAATCTGAAACAAAGGAGTCTAGGTTAGTACGAGATGATTCTGTTTATTACAATAAAAACCCATGAAAATATCTTGCCTAATCCTGGAAATTCTGTAACTCCAGACTTAGTACTTTAATTCCAAAATATTCTTCCAATTGAAATCATACTAGCAAGGCAATTCAAGCATAATGTGATCTGTGCCATAAGAACAGGGTATATAATGTATTCACAGAGGACAAAGAGCATTTCTCAGATGAAATTGAAATGAGTCATGAAGGATGAATGGAATTTTACCAAGGAGACAACATATGGAAAAGAATCTTAGCTTAGGGACAGAGAACATTTAATAAATATTGTGTTGGACAATATTAAGTGAATTTAATTAAATGAATTAAGTCAAATGAATATTATTTTGTCATTAGTTTTCTAAGGCTTCCATATGAAAGTAGAGCAGACTGCATGGCTTAGGTAAGAAGAATTTATTTTTTCACAATTCTGGACATCAAGGTGTTGACAGGGTTTGTTTCTTCTGAAAAGAATCTTCTTGCTTATAGTTGGCTATCTTTTCTGTCTTCTCCTGTAGGTCTTTCCTCTATATGTGTCTATATCCTAATTCCCTTTTCTAATAAAGACACTAGTCATATTGGATTAGGGATCACCCAAAAGACTTAAATTTAATTACCTTTTTTAAAGCCCCAGTTCCCATATATAGTCACATTCCGAGGTGCTCAGGGTTAGACCATCAACATATGAACTTGAGGGTGATAAATTTAGTGCATAACATACATATTCATGGATTTACAAGCCTCTTGATTCAACTATAGGATAAAGTGATGCACCAGGAGGAATGATGAAATATGTGACTACGAAGGTAGTCAAAATCCAAATTTGGATAATTTCATAATAAAGAGTCTGGAATTATTTTTCATATAATGATGAATCAAGGGTGAGTTTAAACAAAGAAATAGCATGATCAGAATTACATTTTAGGAAAATTAGTCTTTATGGTAATGGAAAATTTGTAACATGGGTAAGATTAGAAAAAGAAGCAAGAAGACCAGGAGGTTAGTTTTCACAATAGTCCATTCCATTGAAGATAGAAGTCTGAAAAGGCAGTGGAATGTTATAAAGAAGGGAGAGGGCATGAAGCTTGGGCTGGTGGGTTGGCAGTGACTCTGTTCATGGAGATATAGGACCTATAGGATAGGACTATAGGATATAGAGTCCTATTTCCATAGGAATGGAAAAGGTCATTTCAGTTTATAATGTTTGACTTTGAAGTGATGATTTTGAAGTGATATTTGCTTTGTGATGAATAATTTTATGTATCAGCTTGACTGGGCCATAGGGTGCCCAGATATTTGGTTAGACAGTATTCTGGGTGTGTCTGTGAGAATGTTTCTGGATAATATTAACCTTTGAATCAATAGAGTAACTAAAGCAGATCATTCTTCCCAGTGTAAGCAGCTCTCATCCAAGAAAGAATTCACTATCTTTTCCTGATGGTTTCTGTTGGGGACACTGGTATTCTCCTACCTTCAGGCTCAGACTGAAATTTACACTTTTGGCTTTCCTGTAGTCAGGCCTTCAGATTACAGATCTTTGGATTTCTCAGCCTCCATAATGTCATGAGCCAATTACTTATTAGTTATCTGTCTATCTATCAGTCTATCTTCTGCTCCTGCTCAGTCACTAAGTCATATCCAACTCTTTTGTGATCCCATGGACTGTAGCCTCTCAGTTTTCTCTGTGCATGGAATTCTCCAGGCAAGAATACTGGAGTGGGTGTCATTTCCTTCACCGGGGATCTTCCTGACCCAGGGGTTGAATCCTAATCTCCGGCATTGGCAGGCAGATTCTTTACCACTGAGCCACCAGGGAGGCCCATCTGTCATCTACCTATCTGTGTATCATCCTGTTGGTTCCAGGTTTCTGGGGAGCTCTTATACTCATGGGGCATCCAGGAAGGCACTGGGGAAAATCCTCGAAACAGCTAAAGATATAAGTATAATTTAGAAAACAAATTTGTAAATCATTAATGTTTATAAGAATTAATTAACGTACCAGTCAGGAAAATAAAAATCACCATTCAATAATAAATTTCAAATGTTACTTTGTACATGGTCCTGTGCTTTCCTTCCAAACTCCTTGGGCTGTGCCTTGATCTTTTCCCTTAAGCTGAGAACTATCTTAGATCCCCTCAGAAGTTGGTGCCATGAAAATGTGATAGTTACCTTTACTCTTTTCTAATTCATGAGATGATATAAGCTTTGATTAGCTGTCATCATTACAGATGGAGAAGGCAATGGCACCCCACTCCAGTACTTTGCCTGGACAATCCCATGGATGGAGGAGGGCTCCTAAGGGGTCGCTAAGAGTCGGACACGACTGAGCGACTTCACTTTCCCTTTTCATTTTCATGCATTAGAGAAGGAAATGGCAACCCACTCCAGTGTTCTTGCCTGGAGAATCCCAGGGACGGGGGAGCCTGGTGGCTGTAGTCTGTGGGGTCACACAGAGTTGGACATGACTGAAGTGACTTAGTAGCAGCAGCAGCAGCAGCAGCATCACAGAAACCTCTCCTATCCTGATTAAATTAAAGCAAACCATTCAAATTGGTTTCCTTGCTTTAGCACTACTCCATCTCCAATCTTTCAAATACACAGTCACCCCATGTGGTTCCTCAGCTTTTAGTTTGTTTCATTGCTCCATCTAGATTCCTTAGCCTGGTGTTGAAAATGCCATGATCTGGTCTCATTCTAGTCCTGTGACTCCATTCTCCTCCATCCTTCTACACATGCTTGGCCCATCTCTCCATTCTTAGGTCCAATTCATATATATATATATCCAACTCTTTGTTTCATTCCTTAAAGCAGGAATGCCCAAGACCTACCTCTTCCATAAAAGCTTCCCTGAATTTCCCAGCAATGGTTTTCTCTAAATTATCTATGATATTTATTTTGGTCAAAAATAAGTTCCTTCTTTATGTAATGTATTAGTGTGCTTGAACTGCCATAACAAAATGCCATAGGCTGAGTGGTTTAAACAAGAGACATGTGTTGCTTATAGGTCTGAAAGCTAGAAAGTCCAAGAACAAGGTACTGACTAGTTTGACTCCTACTGAGACCTCTTCCTGTCTTGCATATGACCTCTTTCTTGCTGTATACTCACAGGACCTTTCTTTGGTGTGTATGTGTGTGTATGTAGAGAGCTTTCTCTCTTTATCTTCTTATAAGCCCCCAGTCCTATCAGATTAGAATCCCACCCTTATGACTTCCTGTTACATTATGCTATTGTTTAGTCACTAAGTTGTGTCTGACTCCCTGTGAACCCATGGACTGCAGCATGGCAGGTTGCCCTGTCCTCCATTATCTCCCAGAATTTGCTCAAATTCATGTCCATTGAGTGGATGATGCTATCTAACTGTCTCATCCTCTGCCACCCTCTTTTCCTTTTGCCTTCAATCTGTCCCAGAATCAGGGTCTTTTCCAATGAGTCAGCTCTTCCCATCAGGTGGCCAAAGGATTGGATCTTCAGCTTTAGCATCAGTCCTTTCAATGAATATTCAGGGTTGATTTCCTTTAGAACTGACTGGTTGAATCTCCTTGTAGTACAAGGGACCATTAGTCTTCACCATCACCACAATTTGAAAGCATTAATCCTTCAGGTTTCAGCCTTCTTTATGATACAACTCTCATATCTATACATGACTACTGGAAAAACAATAGCTTTGACTGTATGGACCTTTGTCAGCAAAGTAATGTCTCTGCTTTTTTAATATGCTATCTAGGATTGTCATAACCTTCCTTCCAAAGAACAAGCATCTTTTAATTTCTTGGTTGTAGTCATCGTCTGCAGTAATTTTGGAGTCCAAGAAAATAAGATCTGTCAGTGCTTTCACTTTTTCCCCTTCTATTTGCCACGAAGTTGATAGTACCAGATGCCAATGTCTTAACTTTTTTCCTGTTGAGTTTTAATAAAGCTTTTTCACTCTCCTCTTTTACCCTCACCAAGAGGCTTAGTTCCTCTTTGCTTTCTGCCATCACAGTGGTATCATCTGCATGTCTGAGGTTATTTATATTTCTTCTGGAAATCTTGATTCCAGCCTGTGCTTCATCTAGGTGGTATTTCACATGATGTCCTCCCTTGTTCCAATTTGGGACCCTTCTATTGTTTCAAGTCCATTTCTAAGTGTTGCTTATTGACCTGCATGCAGGTTTCTCAGGAGACAGATAAGGTGGTTTGGTAGTCCCATCTTTTTAAGAATTTTCCATAGTTTGTTTCGCACTACATAGTCAAGACTTTATCAAGATTGCCGGGAGAAATATCAATAACCTCAGATATGCAGATGACACCACT
>SJYU01002878.1:0-10086 GCA_006410795.1 Tragelaphus strepsiceros
ATCCAGCAATCTCCTAAATGGTCCAGAAGAAGTCAGCTTTTAAATTAGCTTTTTTCCTGCTGCCTGAGTAATTTCACCTTGAGAATTATGTAGCTAATTTTATAGAGAGGTCAACAAGTCAAGTCAGAAGTATTATACATAAAAATGTACTCACTTTCTCAGGGGTGTATTATTTAAGAGAATTATTCTTTGATAGAAAAACTAAATCACTTCCTGATATTAAATATCTTAATTATAATATATCTTGAAAGGAAACATCTTAAAATTATAAAATGCAGATCTCAGTATCTTAAAAGACAGTGGCAAGTAGACAAAATGCACATAATGAGATCAATGTCAACACAAACAACATTTGCTATTTATATGGAACATTTCATCATAACACTTCAAAAGACATTTTCTTAACAAATTAATACTTGCAATTGCACTTTGGAAAGATACATGTCAAGTGTTATACTAGTCATTAAAACCAAAGCAGAGAGAAATTAAGTGCACCAACAATAAGATTGGGGCTTTCCTGGTGGCTTAGTGGTAAACAATCCACCAACCAGTGCAGGAGACTCAGATTCGATCCCTGAGTCAGAAAGATCCCCTGGAGAAGGGAATGGCAACCCACTGCAGTACTCTTGCCTGGAGATTTCAATGGACAGAGGAGCCCTGGCGGGCTACAGTCCATGGGGTCACAAAGAGTCGGACACGACTTAGCAACTATACAACAACAAGTACAACAATAATGTTAAAGAATCAATATAACAGGTAAAATCCTGGTGAGGAATAAAACTGCATTCAAATATGTATGCTGAAATTGGCCTTTTGCTAACAATGAGCTTGCCCAACTGCAAATTCCCTTAAAGAAGCTTCCCAAGAAATGATTTCATTTCTATTTAGGAATCTGGAAATGCTGCTCCTGCTGCTGCTGCTGCTAAGTCACTTCAGTCATGTCCAACTCTGTGCCACCCCATAGACAGCAGCCCACCAGGGTCCTCCATCCATGGGATTTTCCAGGCAAGATAGTGGAGTGGGTTGCCATTGCCTTCTCCAATCTGGAATTGATGAGGGTGTAAAGGCATGCTTTCCATCATTTATTCAGCCAAAATTTAAAACTCATGGCTTCAAACAGAGAAAAATTAAATCTTTCTGAGTACTGTAATCACAATGCTGGGAACTTTTCATACTTTATCATTTGAATACCTCTAAAATTTCAAAACTTATCCTGTAAAATCAATCATAACATTTCAAAAAAGAATTTATCTTTATAGAGATTAAATGTAAGAAAAGTGGTTTAGCTAATTTTATCTTACAAAGATAACACAGGGTCTATAAAACATTTTGTACTTTATGTTAAGCCCTAATTTATATAATATAGATGGGCCATTCTCTGCACATAGGTAAATTGTAGTATGAATATATGTGGTTCCTATGTTCTGTGTCATGGTTGGATGGCATCACCGTCTCGATGGACATGAGTTTGAGTAAGCTCTGGGAACTGGTGATGGACAGGGAAGCCTGACGTGCTGCAATCCATGGTATCACAAAGAGCCAGACATGACTGAGTGACTGAACTTAACTGAACTGATGTTCTGTTTACAGGCAGGCCTCAAAGATATTTTGGATTTGGTTCCAGGCCACCTCATTAATAGGGGTTTCCCAGGTGGCACAGCAGTAAAGAAACCAGCTGCCAGTGCAGGAAATGAAGATTTGTTCCCTGGATTGGGAAGATTGCTGGAGAAGGAAATGGCAGCCCTGTCCAGTTTCCTGACCAAGAAATCCCATGGACAGAGGAGCCTGGTGGGCTACAGTCCACAGGGAAACAAAGAGTCGGACATGATTAAGCAACTGAGCACACACACACACACCTCAATAACATGAATATCACAAAATAAAGGAAATTATATGAACTTTTTTTGTTTCTCTTTGCAAATAAAAGTTATGTTTAGGGGCTTCCCTGGTGGCTCAGTGGTAAAGAATCCATCTATCAATGCAGGGGACACAGATTTGATCCCTGATGCAGGAAGAACCCATATGATGTAGAGCAACTAAGCCCATGTACCACAGTGACTGAAGCCCACATAGCCTAAAGTCAGGGAGACAATACAAGAGAAGCCACTCCCATGAGAAGGCTGTGCACTGCACCTGGAAAATAGCACCTGCTCACTGCAACAAGAGAAAAAATCTGAGCAGCAACAAAGAAACAGTATAGCCAAAAAAAAATAATTTTTTAAAGTTATGTTTCTACTATATTATAGTCTACTAAGTACACAATAGCATTATGTATATAAAAATGTTCATACCCTAATTTTCAAATAATTTATTTCTAAAAGAATGCTAACCATCATCTAAGGCTTTATCGGGTAGTAACATTAAAGTGAAAGAGATACCTTAAAACTAAATATTAAAAAACTAAGATCATGTCATCCAGCCCCATTCAGCTCCAGTTCGGTCACTCAGTCATGTCCGACTCTTTGCAACCCCATGGACCACAGCACACCAGGCTTCCATGTCCATCAACAACTCCTGGACCTTGCTCAAATTCATATCCATTGAGTCGGTGATGTCATCCAATCATCTAATCCTCTGTCATCCCCTTCTCCTCCTGCCTTCAATCTTTCCCACCATCAGGGTCATTTCAAATGAGTCAGTCCTGAGCATCAGGTGGCCAAAGTATTGGAGTTTCAGCTTCAACATAAGTCCTTCCAATGAATATTCAGGACTGATCTCCTTTAGGATTGAGTGGTTAGAACTCCTTGCAGTCCAAGGGACTCTCAAGAGTCTTCTCCAACACCACAGTTCAAAAGCATCAATTCTTCAGCGCTCAGTGTTCTTTATAGTTCAACTTTCACATCCATACATGACCACAGGAAAAACCATAGCCTTGAATAGACGGACCTTTATTGACAAAGTTATGTCTCTGCTTTCTAATATGCTGTTTAGGTTGGTCATAGCTTTTCTTCCAAAGAGTAAGTGTCTTTTAATTTCATGGCTGCAGTCACCATCTGCAGTGAAAGAAAATAAAGTCTGTCACTGTTTTCATTGTTTCCCCATCTATTTGCCATGAAGTGATGGGACCAGATCCCACGATCTTGTTTTTCTGAATGTTGAGTTTTAAGCCACATCTTTCACTCTCCTCTTACACTTTCATCAAGAAGCTCTTTTGTTCTTCTTTGCTTTCTGCTATAAGGGTGGTGTCATCTGCATATCTGAGGTTATTGGTATTTCTCCCTGCAATCTTGATTCCAGCTTGTACTTCATCCAGCCCAGCATTGCCCACATGATGTACTCTGCATATAACTTAAACACGCAGGGTGACGATACACAGCCTCGACATACTCCTTTCCCTATTTGGAACTAGTCTGTTCTTCCATGTCCAGTTCTAACTGTAATGCTCTTGACCTGCATACAGATTTCTCAGGAGGCAGGTCAGGTGGTCTGGTATTGCCATCTCTTTAAGAAATTTCCAGTTTGTCGTGATCCACACAGTCAAAGTCTGGCATAGACAATAAAGTAGAAGTAGTTGTCTTTCTGGAATTCTCTTACTTTTTAGATGATCCAACGGATGTTGGCAGTTTGATCTCTGGTTCCTCTGCCTTTTCAAAATCCAGCTTGAACATCTGAAAGTTCTTGGTTCATGTACTGTTGAAGCCTGGCTTGGAGAATTTTGAGCATTACTTGACTAGCGTGTGAGATGAGTGCAATTGTGCGGTAGTTTGAGCATTCTTTGGCATTGCCTTTCTTTGGGATTGGAATGAAAACTGACCTTTTGCAGTCCTGTGCCCACTGCTGAGTTTGTGGCCACTTGGTAACCAGGAAGCCTAGGGTGCTATTTACCTCATTTTGAGTCTGATTTTTACTGGCTATTTATTACATGAATTCAAATCCTGTTTGTATCCACTACATTTTCCCCTTTACTCTAACTCCCATGAATTGAGGCAGCAGACACAATGACAAAAAGAGAATAAAGCCCCACTTGTGCTAGGCTGGTCTTCCCTTGTGGCTCAGATGGTAAAGAATCTGCCTGCAATGCAGGAGACCCACATTCAATCCCTGGGTCGAGAAGATACCCTAGAGTAGAAAATGACAACCCATTCCAGTATCCTTACCAGGAGAATTCCATGGACAGAGGAGACTGGCGGGCTAAAGTCCATGAGTTCACAAAGAGTTGGACACGACTGAGTGACTTCCATATTTCTCCTAGGCTGGCTCATTTCCATGTTCCCTCACCCAAAAGCAGCCTCTCTCAGTCAAATCCAAAACAAAAGGGCTGTCTTAGAGTAACAGGGGCTGGGACACATGAGCAGAGAGGGACCCTGGGATGTACACAAGTGGAGTGAAATCACTTCATGAACCCACTGCCCGGGTATCATCTTCAAACACAGAAACAAACCTAACAGTGATACTTGGGTGAATCAAGACACAAATCAAAAGTTAAGCTACTGCAGTTATTAATTCAGTCTGCAAATTCATTTTGACTTCATAAAATCATTTTGTCCTTATAAAATCTAAATAATCCTATGATTTGCAGATTTTAAGAAGGAAAAATAAGAATTTGTTATGCTCCTAAGTTGTACTATAGAGTTTCTTAGATAATTCATATTTTATGTCTTTTTATGTGAAAATTTGAGACAAGTGCAAGTTAACAGAATTATACTTACAACAGGAAATCTGACAGACACATTGACAGTAAACTAGCATCACATACAGTGTTCTTAGGGACAGGACTGTGTCAAGAGCTATGGTGAATGTTTTCCTGACACAGCAGTTCATCTTCTTGACATACAATGAACTGGAAATTATTAGGAGGGAGCTTTTGCCATTTGACTAACTGAAGCTGCTGACTGGGTATCATTTGGTTAATAAGTGGAATATGTATTTTCAGGTCTCAAGAGTTTCATTCATTAATTCAGTTCTGTTCAGTTCTTTCACTCAGTCGTGTCCGACTCTTTGCAACCCCATGAATCGCAGCATGCCAGGCCTCCCTGTCCATCACCAACTCCCAGAGTTCACTCAGACTCATGTCCATTGAGTCAGTGATGCCATCCAGCCATCACATCCTCTGTCGTCCCTTTCTCCTCCTGCCCTCAATCCCTCCCAGCATCAGAGTCTTCTCCAATGAGTCAACTCTTCGCATGAGGTGGCCAAAGTACTGGAGTTTCAGCTTTAGCATCATTCCTTCCAAAGAAATCCCAGGGCTGATCTTCAGAATGGACTGGTTGGATCTCCTTGCAGTCCAAGGGACTCTCAAGAATCTTCTCCAACACCACAGTTCAAAAGCATCAATTCTTCAGCACTCAGCCTTCTTCACAGTCCAAGTCTCATACCCATACATGACCACAGGAAAAACCATAGACTTGACTAGTTGGACCTTTGTTAGCAAAGTAATGTCTCTGCTTTTGAATATGCTATCTCGGTTGGTCATAACTTTCCTTCCAAGGAGTAAGCGTCTTTTAATTTCATGGCTGCAGTCACCATCTGCAGTGATTTTGGAGCCCAGAAAAATAAAGTCTGACACTGTTTCCACTGTTTCCCATCTATTTCCCATGAAGTGATGGGACCAGATGCCATGATCTTAGTTTTCTGAATGTTGAGCTTTAAGCCAATTTTTTCACTCTCCACTTTCACTTTCAACAAGAGGCTTTTTAGCCCCTCTTCACTTTCTGCCATAAGAGTGGTGTCATCTGCATATCTGAGGTTATTGATATTTCTCCCGGCAATCTTGATTCCAGTTTGTGCTTCCTCCAGCTCAGTATTTCTCATGATGTACTCTGTATATAAGTTAAATAAGCAGGGTGACAATATACAGCCTTGACGTACTCCTTTTCCTATTTAGAACCAGTCTGTTGTTCCATGTCCAGTTCTAACTGTTGCTTCCTGACCTGAATATACGTTTCTCAAGAGACAGGTCAGGTGGTCTGGTATTCCCATCTCTGAGAATTTTCCACAGTTTATTGTGATGCACACAGTCAAAGGCTTTGGCATAGTCAATAAAGCAGAAATAGATGTCTTTCTGGAACTCTCTTGCTTTTTCGATGATCCAGCGGATGTTGGCAATTTGATCTCTGGTTCCTCTGCTTTTTCTAAAACCAGCTTGAACATCTGGAAGTTCATGGTTCACATATTGCTGAAGCCTGGCTTGGAGAATTTTGAGCATTATTTTACTGGCGTGTGAGATGAGTGCAATTGAGCAGTAGTTTGAGCTTTCTTTGGCATTTCCTTTCTTTGGGATTGAAATGAAAACTGACCTTTTCCTATACATTAAATTACATATATTAAGTTATAGTCCACTAGATAGGTCTGTGGTAGAAAGAGTTTTAAAGAGCCGTTCTTTCTTCAGTTGTTCTCTCAGCTGTCATGTGTAGGTTTTGGTTCCTGGTTGCTCATATCTGTGTGTTTCTCACTTACCCTCACAGCCAGCAATCCTTCAGCACCCTCTGTGTGCCCTGCAGAAAGCCACTCTGGGGAACAGAGATGAAAGTGAGGTGCTCCCCAATTTTAAAAAGCCTCAAGGTATTGTGAGAGACAGACCCCAAACTACAAAACATGCCATAGGTGCTATCTTTTATTTTAATTATGATAAAATTCACATAACATAAAATTTAACTACTTAACCATTTTTAAGTGGACAGTTTGGTATTCAGTACATTTACATTATTGGGCAACCAAGCTCCAGATTTTTTTTTTTTTTTTGACTCATAAAACTGAAATTCTTACCCATTAAACAAACAACTCCTGGTCCCCTTCCCCCAGTTCCTGGAGACCACCATCCTACTTCCTGTCTTCTTGAATTTGACTACTCTAGGACTCTCACATAAGTGGAATCAGAGTATTCATTCCTTTTGTGTCTGGCTTATTTCATTTAACAAGATATCATTAAGGTTTACCCATAGGTCAGGATTTTCTTCCTTTTTAACACTGAATAATATTTTGGTAAGGATTTAGTTGTTTCTAAGTTCTGGCTGCTATGAACACAGGTGTCCTGTAAATGTTACCTTAATATATATAAGGCACTGAGGACGAATTGAGGGCCTCACAGAGGCAGATACTTTGGTCAATCAGAAAATTAGGAGACTTTTACCAGCCCAATGATGAGGGGAAGGGTCTCTGAGATAGAGCAGCAGCGTGCACACTGGAAATGGGAGGAGGTGGTGCTTAAGGAGAACCTACATACAACCTGCATGCAGCAGTGTGCATAAGTCAGGACACACTGGCTGGAGAGGTAGGTGGGGGAGAGCTTCCTACCACCTTATCTATTTTGGTTTCATCTCTTCTTCAAGACTCTACCCTGGTCCAGGACAAGGGCCTCAAGCTCAGTGTGAAAAGAACATTACTAGCAGACATGGATACTGGCAGGACCAGGTCACAAGCCTCTCTGCTGCCTTCCATGTGCATCTTCCCCTGTTCCCTTCGATTTACTTTCAGAGACTTTGAGTGAGCCTCTGGGCCCTGCCTCTATGGGGGGCTCTGGTTTCTCACTACTGACTTATCATGATTCTGGGCTCTTCTCTGGTGACTACAGGCTCACCCCACAGCCCCTGTGGGAGTGGACATAGGGCTGCACTATGTTTCTAGAAGCAACTCACCCAGGCCAGTAAGGATCAGATCTGTGCTAAAGAAAGGAGCAGTCTCTCAGGGGAGGGCAGGGGGATGGATGGCAGTCAAGTGTGGGTGAGTGGAAGAAAAGTCTACGGAAAGGGCCAAGGGACAGAGGAGGAGGTTACAACCAGAGGACACCATGGTAGGGGGAGGAGATTTCAGACATACAAAGATGACAGGATGGAAAGAAAGGTGATATTGGAGAGTTAGGGACAGGGAGACAAGGCTGGTTCCCAGACTTCAAATATAAAAATCACATGAAACATATTGTATCCTGGGTCAGCTTAAGTTCTAGCTTTGGGGCCAAGGGCCACCAGTCACCATGAGGGAGCTCACAATACAGGGAAGGAAATGCTGGGATTCTCATTCCATGATCAGTTTCCAAGAAAAAATCACCTGCCATATCACTGATATAATC
Organism: Tragelaphus strepsiceros; assembly: GCA_006410795.1. Lineage (NCBI taxonomy): Eukaryota > Metazoa > Chordata > Mammalia > Artiodactyla > Bovidae > Tragelaphus > Tragelaphus strepsiceros. Next base: position 8,006 of record SJYU01002878.1, read on the forward strand.
TGCATCCACAGAGGAATGAAGAGTCCCCATAATACAACAAGGAAGCCAAGAACAAAGACAGTGCTAAATCTTTAGCTAGAATTTAAAGAGGCAGATGGCTTAAACAAACCTTTTGTCCTGAGTCAATGCGTGCTCTCAGGTCCTTCAATATCAGAGGCTCACGTGAGCTGTGCCTGAAGTTAACATTATCAAAGACAATCTTTCCTTCATGGAGCAGGAAGGGTGGCATATATTCCCAGGGCTCTTCTTTCTTAAGGTCTGTATATTTAATAACCCTTTCTACTGAAATCATCTGAAACACATATGACATCACATCAGTTAATATCAGAGGGTCTTGTTTATGGATGTTCAGAGACTATAAATGAAATGTTCTGCTTTTATGTATTTATATCTACTTTTACATGGTTAAGAATATCTCAGGTCTTTATACAACAAAGTATAGAAGTAGGAGTTTGATATAGTCTTTGATGATTTGCAAACTTGTTCATCATCTTGTAACACTTTCACTTACAGCTATTTCCTTCAATATGATAGTAAAACTGAAAGAATTAGAAAAATGAATGGTAAGATTTTATTGATTTGCTTTTCTCACTTGAACAAAAAAAAGAGAATTTTGTCACAGAAAAGAATATTTGTGGACACCAATCAGTAATGTATAGCAACAGAAGGGCCACATGTTACAGAAAACAGAACGGAATGGTCATCAAAACTCCATTTAATTATTAATCACTTACTATTCTTACTACTCTATTAGAAGAGAGAAATGGAAAGATTTCATTTCTATTGTTTTTTCTCACTTTAGGAGAAGGTGCAAATATTTGTAAAGTATACAACTTACATATTGATTAAGGCATCTTAAACATCCATACCGCCGTACTTTTGAGAGCACATTCTGAGAGGGAGCTTATCCTAGCAGAAAGAAGAGCTGCCAGCAAATTCAGGTGTTCAACACACACAAGAATAAATGCTAAAATGGGAGAGGGCTGATGAAGGAACATATTAATTAAATAAACCTTAAAACACTGATTTTTTTTTCTTTTACCAAAAATGAGGACTTACCCATTAAGAAACAAAGATAAGCAAGCTGCTAAGAAATTAGCTTATATTCTAAGATTTCAGAACTTCCATCCTATCAGTTCAGTTCAATTCAGTCGCTTAGTCGTGTCTGACTCTTTACAACCCCATGAATCACAGCATGCCAGGCCTCCATGTCCATCACAAACTCCCAGAGCTCACTGAGACTCACGTCCATCGAGTCAGAGATGCCACCCAGCCATCTCATCCTCTGTCGTCCCTTCTCCTCCTGCCCCCAATCCCTCCCAGCATCAGAGTCTTCTCCAATGAGTCAACTCTTCGCATGAGGTGGCCAAAATACTGGAGTTTNTCCCAGGGCTGATCTCCTTCACAATGGACTGGTTGGATCTCCTTGCAGTCCAAGGGACTCTCAAGAGTCTTCTCCAACACCACAGTTCAAAAGGATCAATTCTTCAGTGCTCAGCCTTCTTCACAGTCCAACCCTCACATCCATACGTGACCACAGGAAAAACCAAAGCCTTGACTAGACGAACCTTTGTTGGCAAAGTAATGTTTCTGCTTTTGAATATGCTATCTAGGTTGGTCATAACTTTCCTTCCATGGAGTAAGCGTCTTTTAATTTCATGGCTGCAATCACCATCTGCAGTGATTTTGGAGCCCAAGAAAATAAAGTCTGATACTGTTTCCACTGTTTCCCCATCTATTTGCCATGAAGTGATGGGATCAGATGCCATGATCTTAATTTTCTGAATGTTGAGCTTTAAGCCAACTTTTTCACTCTCCTCTTTCACTTCCATCAAGAGGTTTATAGTTCCTCTTCACTTCCTGCCATAAGGGTGGTGTCATCTGCATATCTGAGGTTATTGATATTTCTCCCGGCAATCTTGATTCCAGCTTGTGTTTCTTCCAGCCCAGCATTTCTCATGATGTACTCTGCATATAAGTTAAAGAAGCAGGGTGACAATATACAGCCTTGACGTACTCCTTTTCCTGTTTGGAACCCGTCTGTTGTTCCATGTCCAGTTCTAATTGTTGCTTCCTGACCT
>SJYU01002878.1:10181-52699 GCA_006410795.1 Tragelaphus strepsiceros
ATTGTTACCATCTTTCTAAATTCCATATATATGCGTTAGTATACTGTATTTGTGTTTTTCTTTCTGGCTTACTTCACTCTGTATAATAGGCTCCAGTTCCATCCACCTCATTAGAACTGATTCAAATGTATTCTTTTTAATGGCTGAGTAATACTCCATTGTGTATATGTACCACAGCTTTCTTATCCATTCATCTACGGATGGACATCTAGGTTGCTTTCAAGTCCTGGCTATTGTAAACAGTGCTGCTATGAACTTTGGGGTACACATGTCTTTTGAATGTTAACTTTTAAGCCAGCTTTTTCACTCTCCTCAAAAGGTCTTCATGTTCATCAAAAGGCTCTTTAGTTCTTCTTCACTTTCTGACATAAAGGTGGTGTCATCTGCATATCTGAAGTTATTGCTATATGTCCCTGCAATCTTGATTCCAGTTTATGCTTCAATCATACATTTTACATGATGAACTCTACATGTAAGTTAAATAAGTAGGGGGACAATATAGAGCTTTGACATGCTCCTTCCCCAATTGCTAACTAGTCTGCTGTTCCATATTCAGTTCTAACTGTTGCTTCCTGAACTGCATATAGGTTTCACAGGAGGCAGGTAAGGTGGTCTGATATTCTTATCTCTTTAAGAACTTTCCACACAGACAAATGCTTTAGCATAGTCAATGAAGCAGAAACAGATATGTTTCTGGAACGCTCTTGCATTTTCAATGATCCAGCGGATGTTGGCAATTTGTTCTCTGGTTCCTCTGCCTTTTCTAAATCCAGTTTGAACATCTGGAAATTCGTGGTTCATGTTCTGTTGAAGCCTAGCTTGGAGCATTTTGAGTATCACTTTGCTAGCATGTGAGATGAGTACAATTGTGTGGTAGTTTGAACATTCTTTGGGATTGGAATGAAACCTGACCTTTTCCAGTCCTGTGGCCACTGCTGAGTTTTCCAAATTTGCTGGCATTTGAGTGAAGCACTTTCACAGCATCATTGTTTAGGATTTGAAATAGCTCAGTTAGAATTCATCACCTCCACTAGCTTTGTTGATAGTGATGTTTCCTAAGGCCCACGTGACTTCACACTCCAGGATGTCTGGCTCTAGGTGACTAATCATGTCATTGTGATTATCTGGGTCATGAAGATCTTTTTTGTATAGTTGTTCTGTGTATTCCTGCCACCTCTTCTTAATATTTTCTACTTCTGCTAGGTCCGTAATATTTCTGTCCTTTATTGTGCCCATATTTGCATGAGATATCCCCTTGGTATCTCTAATGTTCTTGAAGAGATTGCTAGTCTTTCCCATTCTGTTGTTCTCTTCTACTTCTTTTCACTAATCACTTAGGAAGGCTTTCTTATCTCTCCTTGCTATTCTTTGGAACTCTGCATTCAGATGGGTGTATCTTTCCTTTTCTGCTTTGCCTTTTACTTCTCTTCTTTTCTCAGCCAATTGTAAGGCCTCCTCAGACAACCATTTTACCTTGTTGCTTTTCTTTCACTTGGTGATGGTTTTGTTCACCACCTCCTGTACAGTGTTAAAAATGTCTGTTCATAGTTCTTCAGGCACTCTATCATATCTAAACCCTTGAATCTGTCATTTCTACTGTATGATTGTAAGAGGTTTGATTTAGGTCATACCTGAATAGCCTAGTGGTTTTCCCTACTTTCTTCAATTTAAGTGTGAATTTGGCAATAAAGAGTTCATGATCTCAGCCACAGTCAGCTTCCAGTCTTGTTTTTGCTGACTTCAAATTAATGTCCATTGAGTCGGTGATGCTGTCTAACCATATCATCCTCTGCCACCCTCTTCTCCTCTGGTCGTCAGTCTTTCGCAGCATCAGGGTCTTTTCAAATGAGTCAGCTCTTCTCATTAGGTTGGCAAAGCATTGGCACTTCAGAATCAGTCCTTCCAATGAGTATTCAGAAATGCTTTCCTTTAGGATTGACTCGCTTAATCTCTTCCAATCCAAGGGACTCTCAAGAGTCTTCTCCAACACCACAGTTCAAAAGCATCAATTCTTCAGCACTCAGCTTTCTTTATGGTCCAACAAGGCTCTGGATACCCTGAAGCCTCAGTCACCTCACTCTGGGAAATGTTAACTAGTTCCCCATGGTAGAAAACTATCTTAATCATAATAATTCTAATTGTTCTTTTTTCACTGTTTACTCCCTGCATCTGTAACTTTGTAACTGGATTTGTTTCTAAGCATCTGAAAGCTTTTAAGTTACAAATGGTTTTCCAAGCTCCTATGAGTGCCACAGCCTCCTCCCACTATTACTTGGGGCTCCTGCTGCTGCTGCTAAGTCACTTTAGTCATGTCCAACTCTGTGTAACCCCAGAGATGGCAGCCCACCAGGCTCCCCCGTCCCTGGGATTCTCCAGGCAAGAACACTGGAGTGGGTTGCCATTTCCTTCTCCAATGCAGGAAAGTGAAAACTGAAAGTGAAGTCACTCAGTCCTGTCTGACTCTCAGCAACCCCATAGACTGCAGCCCACCAGGCTCCTCCATCCATGGGATTTTCCAGGCAAGAGTACTGGAGAGGGGTGCCATTACTTTCTCCAACTTGGGGCCCCTGGACAGTGTAAATCAACTATACCCCAATAAAACTTAAAAGAATGGTTCATGTGAGCCAAAGCAGGTCCCAAGTCACCACAGGTCTGCTGGAGCTGGAGCAGGCACTTCATACCTGGTCTTTGCTCCTAAAGAGTCCAAAAGCCAGAAAGAAAAATTATTTTCTAATTATTTGAAGTATTAATTAAAATGAAAATTACTAAAAAAAAAAAAAAAGGATACATGCACCCCAATGTTCATGGATCTAGAAAAAAGAACCTTTAAAAAAAGTGGACACATGTATAACAGATTCACCTGGCTGTACACCTGAAGCTAACACAACATCATAAATCAACCATATGCCAATCAAAAAAAGTTTAAAGGGGTCTCAACAGGGACCCACTGTAAATAAATAAATGGAAAAAAAGACACAAATAACTTCACATGGACCACACTGCACACAAATGGACTCACATGCTGCAAACACTTTAATACAATTCATGACAACCAAATAGTATATATTAGACAAGATGACAAGAGTTTAATAACTACAACCAAAGCTATAAACCATAAATATATCACAAATATGCACATCTGTACTTACTTTCTACCAGAATCAGGGCCCCAAAGGCAACAACAGCGACAAAGATGGCACAGATGACATCCAGATGCACAGCGAGCCATCGGGACGTCGTCAAAAGCAGGAACCACGCCTCTGCATTTGTGATGTAATAAGTATAGTACATAAACAGAAAAACCATGTTAGCTGCTTCTCAGTAGGGAGAGCATTTTTCTCAGTTGAGCATTTTACACAAGGTAGAGCAGCAAAGTTACACACCCAAAGAAACTGAAGATTCCAGAAAACTGGGTTCTAACACAAGACAATGTATGGGACACACAGGAATCAGCCCAGGAAGCGTGCACTGAAAACTTCAACCCACAGGTTATCAACAGAAACAAGATCACAGGAAGGAAGATGGAAAATCGCCTCATCAGTGCATTTCCTGCAGTGCTGGGCCTCAACCTGAAGATCATCCTCTCACAGGGCTGACTGTTCCCAGCTCTCTGACAGCAGACAGAACAGCTCACACTGATTCCAGTACCTTCTGCCCTCGCTACGGGGTCCTGCAGTATTTATTCTTAGGAACCAGTGTCTATATGACCATCAGCTCAAAGGATCTGCATGTGGCTTTCAATTGCCACTTTATCTTCAAAATACAATAATGATTGGAAAGTTTGGCCAGGATTTTATAGACTTAGAGGAAATTCTGAACTTTCTACCTAGGCAAAAAATTTCATTGATACAAAGCATAATAAAGTGGGTAGCGAATCAGGAAATTACTTTCCTCAATCACATCTGCTATCCTCCACATCTGCTCTGAAAAAAGATGGCAAACCACAGCCCAGGGGTCAAGAACAGCCACCCACATGATTCTGAAAATAAAGTTTTATTGGAACACAGCTACAGCCATTTACTGATGTATTATCTTTGCCTATCTTTGTGCTATAGCAGCAAAGGTCAGTAGTTGCAACAGACACAGTATAGCACTCAAAGCCTACAATGTTTTCTATCTGGATCTTTGCAAAAAAAAAAAAAAAAGTTTGCTGACTCTTGCCCTAAAGAGACAGAAGTCCACAGGGCACAGTGATGGAAGGACAATGCGATCCAGTCCAGGGAGAAAAGCAGGGGGTGATGGGAAAGAGGGGAGCACAGTGGGGATACTGAGAAGAAGGCATGGCGGAGGCAGGTGTGAGGGGGACGTGGGGAGGCACAGAGAGAGGGACTGACCAGCCAGGCCACCTGAGAGGTAGGTCAACCCTCAAAAAACAGTACACCCCATCCTTAGGAAAAATCTCCAGAAACTTACAGACCTGAGTGCAAATCCTGGTGTGAGTCAAACAGCTTCTGAAATTTCTGTTCAGCTTTGTATGCTCGGATGGTCCAGAGTCCCCGGAGAGAAGATGCTAAGTGGGAAAACACCGGGCTCCGAGCTGGGGGAGCAGAGACAAACACACAACACAGAAAGTCAGGGAGGCTGGATGCAAGGAAACCACTGCCTCCCGGGCTCTGTGGTCACATGTCCCGCCAAAGGGAACCCTCAATGTGACCTTCAAACCCCTGCTCACACCATGCTTCATTTTAATGACCTGGGAGTGAAAGATCCTCTTTGAAACTCCCTTTGATCAAATTAAAATCACAGCTAGACTTAGATAAAGCAATTCTTTACTGGTTCTTTCATCAATGTCTTCTCATACACTCCTCCCTCCAAATTTATCTGGCATCTCACCAGGTGGGAATTGTTCACAATTTTTTAAAAAATATATTCAAGATTTACAACAATGTGTTAGTTTTAGATATATAGTATAGCCATTCAGTTATTATTTTTTCTGATTATATCCCCTTATAGGTTATTATACTGAATAAAATTCCTGTGCTTTACAGTAATCCTTGTTGCCTTTTATTTTACATATTATAGCAGTGTGTCTATTAATCTCATACTTCTAATTTGTTCCTCCCTACCCCCTTTGATAACCATAAGTTTGTTTTCTATGTCTCTGAGTCTAATTCCATTTCGCATACTGATTCATTTGTATTATTTTTAGATTCCATGTGTAAGTGATATCATATCTGTCTTTCTCTGACCTACTTTACTAAGAATAATATTCTCTAGATCCATCCATGTTGCTGCAAATGCAATATTTCATTCTTTTCCATGGGTGAGTAATTACTGTTCACTAATTTTTGAATCAGTAGCATTCCAAAATTTAATTCTCATTAGAGTCTTCATCACCCTGAATTTTGATGAAGTACCTGTGTGTTGTCTCCACCTTAGATGAGTAACCTAAGGCCTGGATAAGAGTCAGTACATCCCCATGCTGGACCAGACCCAGACCCAGGACAGGGTGAGACGAGTAAGGGGAGCGGACAGTCTGCCGCCTCCCCCGTCCTGGACCTCCCCCTGCACCTGCGCCAGGAGCCTCTGTGCGGGTCACGGAGCACCCGGTGCTGCACCGCCCTTGTGACCAAAGGACCCGGCAGACGAGGAGCCTTTGAATGGTCTTGACTTCTGCTCCAGGAACCTGATGGATGTTTTCACAACTGCCCTACTGGATCTCTGAACCATGACACGATCTAACACTTCTGCTTTGTACTCTGTTCACGCAAAGAGCTGAGAGTGACTCAGTGATGCCTTTGATCACCCAGTTGTGTACCTGTGTTTCCATTCTAGCATCCACACTGCTCTCTCTTCACTCTATTGACTAACATTTTAGCTTCCTATAACTCTGTGCTTATCAGAGCAACATAAACAAAGATGGAGCTCATGCTCCAAATAATAAAAGTGAGGGACTCTGTTCAGGGCTTTTCTTCAGCCTAGCATGTGTCCCAACCCAACCCCAGAACTTGGTCTGGAAGCAGGGTGCTCACAGGCATGATGCAGGTGAATTCCAGGGCCCATCACCCTGTCAGAAGTATGGTGAGAGTCCAGCTCCAGAGAGCACAGAAAACTCACTAGAGCCAGGCTCTTGTTTCCTGAGCAAATGTGACATCAACACTATTCATCACAGACAAGGCTTCTGAGCAGGAAGCAGATGTGGCTGTTCCCCCAGGGAGAGTCCTGGAGTGAACTCAGCACCTTGGCCTCCCTCACCTGCTTCCCTAGTCAGGAGATCAAAGTGCAGCTGATTCTCTCCAGCAGGGATGGAGGGCGGGGTAGACTTTAGAAACCAGGTGTCATCTCAGCCTTGAACACCTGGGAACCAAACACCCCATCACCTACCTCACCTCATGCCCAAGAGTTACAGGCTGGGGGAATCTGAACCCATGAAAGCCATCCTGTTTCTCTCAAATCCCATATAGGGCTGAGCAGGATGCCAGGATGAGTGAACTGGAGGGTCTGCAAAGAAAAGTAGCTAGAATAAGGAAAAGGGGATGCAAGGCTCTGGTGTTATGTTGCCCAAAGTAACATCTTTTTCCCCCAAGCACTGAGCCCACAAGTCCTGAAGCAGACTATCGCACAGCCATGGCATCAGCCCACAGTCACAGACACATGTAACCCTAGAGTTCACATGACTGATGCCTGTGTTTCCCACACCCCTGAAGACACCTGGAGACACACCCCACCAGGACTGCAGACCTTTGCCAGCAAGGGGACCCTGGGATGATAGCCATGCTGCCAGATTATCATTCAAGCCATGTGAGACCTGCTCGTTGTGAGTAAGTTCTCGATTCCCTCATGTTCAAGGGTCCAGTGCCTTTGATCATGGCCAGCAAGTACTTTACAAGCATCAATTCAAGAAATCCTCATGAGAACTCCAGAGACTGAGGGATTAAGAGCATTCACTGCCCAAGATTAACTATTTCAACCCACCTAAGTGATAGATCTGGGTGTGAGACCCAACTTTCTGATTCCCAAGGTTGTGCTTTTAATAACAACAGCAGTGTCTTACACAGAGAATAATCAGGGTGAAGGATACCCATGTGTGATAATGAGCATTTTTCTCCAGACTTTGTTATTTATGTTCAGAAAACCCTCAAGTCTTACTCAGCTAATACCCAACATCCTTCACTGTTACTGCACATCTTATTAAACACCTGAGGTTGAACCAAGATTCTGGGAATCTAGTGTGAGACCTCCTTAAAACAGCAAACTTAAAGATCCATGGTACTAATTAGAACTAATTGGTACTAATACGCCTGACACACGTGCTAACCCTCCCCAACAATGCCTCTGGCAGACATTGTGCTAATTGATCGCAGTACATTTCCAGACAGAATTTGGATAAGGCTTCCTCATTCAGGCACTGCCAAAAGCAAAAAGTGGACTAGAGAAAGGCAACCAAATGTCATGCTGGTTTTATGCACTTGTCCATGACTGACCATTGCTATGCTCTCTTATACAAAAATGTGCCCCCCAAACCCCCCTTATAATCAGCTGCCAGTATGTCATTAAGATGAAAATGTCAGCCTAAACTTCCAGAGGCAGTTAGGCAGTAGGATCTGAAACTAAAACTCAGGATGTCAGTAATCCTTCAGAGCACAAGGCTGAAGCTGACTATGCCTTCTGGCCACAGCAGTCACATGTCCTTTTGGCTGGTGGCTCTAGCAGTAACCTTAAGATATACTCTCACTCACACAGTCACTCAATAGTGTCCGACTCTTTGCGACCCCATGGACTGTAACCTTTCAGGCTCCTCTGTCCAAGGGATTATCCAGGAAAGAATACTGGAGTGGGTTGCCATTTGCTCCTCCAGGAAATCTTCCCAACTCAGGGACTGAACCCATTTCTTCTGCGTCTCCTGCATTGGGAGGCAGATTTTTTTTTTTTTTTTTTTTTACCACTGAGACACCTGGAAAGTCCTAAAATATACTAGAGAAAACAGCAATGTTACTATTTATGACACAGACCCACCACCTAGAGAGAGAATATAAACAGTTCTAATCAACTGGCCACTACATGTGGTTATCTGGGGTGTGGAAGATGGGGAACCTGGATTGAATTTATTGTCTAGCTTATTGCAGCCTACTAGGGTGCAAGAAAACCCAAATATTCCACAGGTGCCAAAGTACTCAGACTCTCCAGATCAATCCTGTACTTCTTCTTAAAAAAACCCTCAGGAGGTGCCCTTCTCTCCACTTCCATATGGATGGGAAATGGCCCCTCCTCAGGCAAAACTCTCTGTGAAGTGTTTATAACTTTAAAAATATATATATATAACAATTCTACTTTCATTATTTTTTTAATATTGATGAAATATGTGCATTAATAATGAGATAAATTCAATTATTTCATCATCTGTGATTACCTGTAGAATAGAATGATTAATCATAAAATGTGTTTCCATTATTCTATTTTTTTTTTTTTTTTTTGCTGCACCTTGCAGGTTCTTAGTTCCCTGACCAGGGATTGAAGCTGTGCCCCAGCCACGAAAGCACAGAGTCATATCCACAGGACCACCAGGGAAGTCCCTGCTCCCCATTATTCTGCAACTAGGAATTTGAATGGAGTGGTAAACTAAATGCACACTGAACAGATCCCCCTCCTGTGTCCTCCTAAGGGATTATTTTCAGCATCATTGAAACATGAATGACTTTGAGGAAGGTGGGACCATAAACAGTGTGGAATCACCCCAAATACTAGTAATGATAAAGAGCAAGCCTGCAAATAACAGGGCTTATCTTTTCAACAGGGCTTCCCTGGTGGCTCAGACAGTAATGAAGCCACCTGCAATGGAGGAGACCTGGGTTCAACCCCTGGGTCAGGAACATCGTCTAGAGAAGGGAATGGCTACTCACTCTAGTATTTTTGCCTGGAAAATTCTATGGACAGAGGAGCCTGATGGGCTGCAGTCCATGGGGTCGCAAAAAATCAGACATGACTGAGTGACTGACATATATTTTTTCAATACATTTAACAACTGCAACTTACTTGAACATGTGAAAAATGTATTTTTCAAATCTATCACTTCTGACACATATTTCCTGAGGTCTCCTTTCCGTTTCCTAATCATTTCCTTTCCTTGTCATTTCTGGTAACTTTAGGAGAAGCAAAAAAAATCTCTATTTTCCTTCTACATTAGTTCCAACATGATGAAATATTTTTAAGAAAAGTATTTATAGAGTGGATACTCTGTGTTAGGAAGTGTGTCATGAACAAGACAGAAACAGTCCCTGTCCTTGTGCTCACACCCATCCTCCTTGTGCTAAAATGCAAAACTGCAGCTGACCTGCCATCAGTTCCATTTGCCTTAAGGGTCACACTGACTCACAGTGGCCAATACATTCAACCTAATGTTGACTTGGTGAGAAATTCCAGAAGACAAAATCTTTAGAATTCCAGAGGCCTGGTGAATTATGGCATAAATGGAGCCATTCTACACAGCCATCCCAACCTGAGAGCCCTGGTACTCACTTGTACATTCCAGGCGTTTCACATCTCGTGAAGTCCTTAAGAAATACCACCGAAGGACAAAGAAAATGATGCCAAGGGGAACCACAGGTATAGCAATCCAAGGAATTGCAGCCACTATCACTCCCACCANAGGTTTACTAGGGGTAAAAAAGACTGTTTTCTGTTACAAATTTGTCAACAAGAAATGTACCTGATTGTGAAACATACTTTAGGAAAACTAAGATGTGTTTTAAGTAGACTAAGGTATGAAAAAAATTACTGAAAAGAGTTATGCATGATCAGGATTTTCTAAAACTGGATTACCATCAGTTGGATAAATGGATTTGATTTTCTTAGGAATGACACAGCCATAGGAAAATTGGTTAGAGCCAACTATGCCCAAATGGCAGAGTCAACTTTCACTCAACCATGAGCCTCCATATATATGCCCATTGTGGCGTATCAGCAAGCTAAGTAATAGACCCATCAGCCTTGACTAAATGTGACAGAATGTTCTAAACCCTTTTGACCGATTTCTTTGATAAAACTTCCTAAATTGAATTCTGTTGAAGTTCCTTTGTCCTCTAGCTAACTTTGGCTTGCTTCAGAGGGCCCTTGAAACATCCCAAAGAGAAATATTAAACTAATTGCATTTATTTGGTTGGTTAACTTACATGGGAAATACTATAAAATGAGTAATAAATCCTATCAGGTTATAATGTATGGTAAATATTCAGTTCAATTCAGTTCAATCTTTCAGTCATGTCCAACTCTTCCCAACCCCATGGACTGCAGCACGCCAGGCCTCCCTGTCCATTACCAGCTCCCAGAGCTTGCTCAAACTAATGGTCATCGAGTTCGTGATTCCATCCAAATACCTCATCTTCTGTCATTCCCTTCTCCTGCCTTCAATCTTTCCCAGCATCAGGATCTTTAGCAATGAGTCAGTTCTTCCTATCAGGTGGCCAAAGTATTGGAGTTTCAGCTTCAACATCAGTCCTTTCAAAGAATAGTCAGGACTGATCTCCTTTAGAATGGACTGGTTGGATCTCCTTGCAGTCCTAGGGACTCTCAAGAGTCTTCTCCAACACCACAGTTCAAAAGCATCAATTCTTCAGCACTCAGCTTTCTTTATAGTCCCACTCTCACATCCATGCATGACTACTGGAAAAATCATAGCTTTGACTAGACTGACCTCTACTGGCAGAGTAATGCCTCTGCTTTTTAATATGCTGTCTGCTGCTGCTGCTGCTAAGTCACTTCAGTCGTGTCCGACTCTGTGTGACCCCATGGACGGCAGCCCACCAGGCTCCCCCGTCCCTGCTATGCTGTCTAGGTTGGTCATAACTTTCCTTCCAAGAAGTAAGCGTCTTTTAATTTCATGGCCGCAGTCACCATCTGCAGTGATTTTGGAAAATAAAGTCTGTCACTGAAGCAATGGATTGTTTGCCCATCTATTTCACATGAAGTGATGGGACCAGATGCTATGATCTTCATTTTCTGAATGTTGAGCTTTAAGCCATCTTTTTCACTCTCCACTTTCACTTTCATCAAGAAGCTCTTTAGTTCCTCTTCACTTTCTGCCATAAGGGTGGTGTCATCTGCATATCTGATGTTATTGATATTTCTCCTGGCAATCTTGATTCCAGCTCTGCTTCATCCAGTCCGGCATTTCACATGATGTACTCTGCATATAAGTTAAATAAGGAGGGTTACAATATATAGCCTTGACATACTCCTTTCCCAATTTGCAAACAGTTTGCTGTTTCATGTCCAGTTCTGTTGTTTCTTGACCTGCATACAAATTTCTTAGGAGGCAAGTAAGTTGGCCTGGTATTCCCATCTTTTGAAGAATTTTCCACAGTTTATTGTGATCCACACAGTCAAAGTTTTTGGCATAATCAGTAAAGCAGATGTAGACTTTGCTCTGGAATTCTCTTGCTTTTTCTATGATCCAACAGATGTTGACAATTTGAGCTCTTGTTCCTCTACCTTCTTGAAATCCAGCTTGAACATCTGGAACTTCACAGTTCACATACTGTTGAAGCCTGGCTTGTAGACTTTTGAGCATTACTTTGCTAGCGTGTGAGATGAGTGCAACTGTGTGGCAGTTTGAACATTCTTTGTCATTGCCTTTCTTTGGGACAAACTTCCCTGGTGGCTCAGACCGTAAAGTATCTGTCTACAATGTGGGAGACCCGGGTTCGAGCCCTGGGTTGGGAAGATCCCCTGGAGAAGGAAATGGCAATCCACTCCAGTACTATTGCCTGGAAAATCCCATGGACAGAGGAGTCTGGTAGGCTACAGTCTATGAGGTCGCAAAGAGTAGGACACGACTGAGTGACTTCACTTTCATTTTCACTTTTCTTTGGGACTGGAGTGAAAACTGACCTTCTACAGTCCTGTGGCCACTGCTGAGTTTTCCAAACTTGCTGGCATATTGAGTGCAGTATTATCACAGTATCATCTTTTAGGATTTGAAATAGCTCAACAAATTCCATTACCTTCAGTAGATTTGTTTGTAGTGATGCTTCCTAAGGCCCACTTGACTTCACATTCCAGGATGCCTAGCTCTAGGTGAGTGATCACACCATCATGGTTATCTGGGTTGTGAAGATTTTTTTGTATAGTTCTTCTGTGTATTCTTACCACCTCTTCTTAGCACTGTGTCTACCAGATCTAATCCTTTGAATATATTCATCACCTCCATTGTATATCCATAAGGGATTTTAGTTAGGTCAAACCTGAATGGCCTAGTGGTTTTCCCTACTCTCTTTAATTTAATATATAAAAGAATTTTGCAATAGGGAGCTCATGATCAGAGTCACAGTCAGCTCCAGGTGTTGTTTTTGCTGACTGTATAGAGGTTCTCCATCTTTAGCTGAAAAAGACATAATCTGATTTCGGTATTGATCATTTGGTGATGCCCATCATTAGAACTGTCCCTTGTGTTGCTGGAGAGCATGCTTGCTATGACCAGTGTATTCTCTTGACAAAACTCTGTTAGCCTTTGCCCTGCTTCATTTTGTATTCTAAAGGCCAAACTTGCCTATGACTCCATGTATCTCTTGATTTCCTCCTTTTGCATTCCAGTTCCCTGTGATGAAAAGGACATCTTTTTTTGGTACTAGTTCTAGAAGGTGTTGTAGGTCTTCATAGAACTGGTCAATCTCAGGTTGTTTGGCATAAGTAGTTGGGGCACAAACTTGGATTACTGTGATGTTGAATAGTTTGCCTTGGGAATGAACTGAGATCATTCTGTCATTTTTGAGTTTGTACCCAAGCACTGCATTTCAGACTCTTGTTGACTATGAGAGCTATTCCATTCCTTCTAAGGGATTCTTGCCTATAGAAACAGATACAATGGTCATCTGAATTAAATTCACCCATTCCCTTCCATTTTAGTTCACTGATTCCTAAGATGTCAGTGTTCACTCTTGCCATCTCCTTTTTGATCACATCCAATTACCTTGATTCATGGACCTAACATTCCAGGTCCCCATGCTATGTTGTTGTTTACAGCATTGGACTTTACTTTCACCAACAGACTCATCCATAACTGAGCATCATTTCCGTTTTGGTCCAATCACTTCATTCTTTCTGGAGCTACTAGTAATTCCCCTCAGCTCTTCCCCAGTAGCATATTGGATACTTTCTAACCTGGAGGGCTTATCTTCCAGTGTTATACCTTTTTGCATTTTCATACTGTTCACAGTGTTCTCATGGCAAGAATACTGGAGTGGTTTGTTATTTCCTCCTCCAGTGGACCGCATTTTGTCAGAACTCTTCATGATGACATGTCCAGCTTAGGTGGCCCTGCATGGCATGACTTGTAGCTTCATGAGTTACACAAGCCCCTTCACCAAAATATGGCTGTGATCCATAAAGTGGGAAAGAACATGAAGAGTCAGTTATTTACGCTCAGCCAAGCTGTTGATTTTTTGTTGTTGTTCTTGCTGTTGTTATTTTCTTTTCCTGAATGAGGGGTGTGTGAGGAAGAAGGGTTTTTGCAATTCAGTTTTCCTCAGTAAATTACAGCATTTTGCTGAGGGCAGCTGTGTGCATCTTCTCATGCTCAAAGCAGTCCCACTTTTTTGAAATTTAATGAGTGATTTTTCTAGTATTTTTTATTTATTTTTAATTGAAGAATAATTAAAATGCCTAACTCTAACTTCCCCATCTTACTTTCATTTCACTTGTTTTACTAGTAGGAAGACTTCTAGGAGGAGATGATTTCAATGAAAAGAACTGTACAAAATTGAGACTCCTTACTCAATGTTATGTTGTTATGTGGGACTTTGGGAAACTGTATGAAACTTACATTAATCTGAAATATTCAGTGCCCAATCATCAGTTCTGAAAATAACTGATTTTTATTCTGTGAGTCTATACAAGAAAATGTCCATTAAATTTTTCAAGAATTACAAACCTAGAATCTCTGTAATACAAACTAATGAGATGGTATTTATGGGCCTGGAAACTGTGTCTGACAATAACTGTAATACAACATAATGCCAGTGGTCACAAGACAATTTTTCTCACTTAAAAACACATATGGTGTTTTAAAAATAACTACCCATTACTTAGTGCTCAACATGCATTTAGATGTTATGCAAGGAATAATATTAAAACAACTTCATTTTGTCTTCCCACAACATTTACGGAGTTAGTATTATTTTGTCAATTTTACTGAGAGGAGACTGGCTTTGTTGGGGAAAGACAGGAAGTGGGAGAGCTCAGATTCAAGCTTGGAAAGGGAGACTGCAGGGCTCCCCACGCCACTGCACTTTAAAGCTGTTGCCATCATAAATGACTATCAGGTGGAATCACACTACATAAATTGATTTTTTATGCTCCTTTCCCTTCATCCTTTTTGAAATGGTGAACAGCTCCAATTTGCCCAACAACTATACTGTGACTGAACAGGTGACCTATCTGGTGTCTGTAAGAGTCAGTGTACAGGATGGTGCACAAACCCATGATCGCCCTCTGGTGGGATGTGGTCTCTGAATGACATTGTCTGAGTAGATGTTCTGTCCTGAAGTGTAGACCACTACTCAGAACCCAGGGTTTTCTTTAGCCACACTTGGCAACTTCACTTTCTCTTTTCACTTTCATGCATTGGAGAAGGAAATGGCAACCCACTCCAGTGTTCTTGCCTGGAGAATCCCAGGGACAGGGAAGCCTGGTGGGGTCACACAGAGTCGGACACGACTGAAGTGACTTAGCATAGCATAGCATTATAAAATATTAAATAAATTATCTGAGCTATCATTTATGGGAATGAGAAGGAATTAAATGAGGAAAAGTATATGAAGTAGACTCTTTAGAAGTAACATAAATGATCAAGAATCATCTAAGGTTTATCATATACACAAAGGAGAAGCAGAACCATCATAAATGAGTTTGAAAACACTCGACATGAACTAACTCCTTTAAAACAAAATTGAACAACCCCCTTCCAGCCCCTTACCTTTCCCCTCTCAGCTGATGATAGAAAGACTGGTTCTCACACAGGAATCAGCAGCACCTCCAGCCTCACCATCCACAGCAGCAGCCTTCCTTCTCATTTGGGATCAAAGGTCACCTCCTAGAAGCTCCGCCACCTCCTGGACCAGGCTCCCTAACTGCCTCCAGCCTCCACATCCAGTTTGCCTTCCAGGACTTCCTCCACAGAGCTCCCACAATTAGGATTCCAAAGCTATCAAGGGGTGAATCTCTGGATGTCTTCCTTCCCTTGAGGACTGGAGGAGACCCATGAGGGGAGGGCTTTGTGCCTGACTCATCCCTGTGAGTCACCCCTGTACCTCACGGCCTCAATGCTTGCTTGTTGAAGGGAAGGATGGAAGAGAGGGAAAAACCACAAACCATTGCTCATACTCCCCTCCAAGAAACTAAAATCTCAAACAACCAGCAACACCTCCTTAGCTCCTACATTCCAGATGGGCCTCTCTTCTGATTCATTCAAACTCCTTCCAGCCTGTCTTCACCTCAACTCCTTCCATGCCTCCTGGATTTGCAGTCCTTTGCTCTTTAACTCCTCCCATCTGAAATCTGCTCCTCAGGTCATCAGATGCCTCCTGATTTCAAATCAACCAACAGGTTTCCATGGACTCACCTTCTCGTTTGCACTGAACAGACCTGTCCTTCCTCAGGTCTATACTGCATCTCCTTCTCTCATCCTCGCTGTTCATCATGTGTCTTCTGTACTTCTCTTCTCTCTCTGCTTCCTCTCTGAATATCAAGGGTTCCATAAGCTTCTGATCTTAGGTCCTAAAATGCTTCCTTCTCTCTGGGCAATATTGTTATCTTCACAGATTCACCTACTGCCTGCTCAGTGAGGAAAACATAGGCTCCATGCGCATCCCAGGTCAGTCTCTCAAAGGGGAGACTCTTACTTCTAATGAACTACAGGATGCCTCCACCAAATTTCAAGATAATTGAACTACAAGTGGTAGAAGAGGGACTGGAAAACAGCTCGACTAGAATATTCTCTCCTCTTCAATGAGAATATTCCATGCTGAAGTCAATTAGCATCTGCTGCTGCTGCTGCTAAGTGGCTTCAGTCGTGTCCGACTCTGTGCGACCTCATAGACGGCAGCCCACCAGGCTCCCCTGTCCCTGGGATTCTCCAGGCAAGAACACTGGAGTGGGTTGCCATTTCCTTCTCCAATGCATGAAAGTGAAAAGTGAAAGTGAAGTTGCTCAGTCGTGTCCGACTCTTCACAACCCACGGACTGCAGCCTGCCAGGCTCCATCCATGGGATTTTCCAGGCAAGAGTACTAGAGTCGGGTGCCACCGCTTTCTCCGAGGTAGCATCTAAAAATATGTCATCTAAAAATATGTTATGAATTTTTATTATGACATAATATTCTAAGCACACGCTGGAAAACCAACCTTGGCCTAGCTTGCTGTAGCAAATAAACAGAACCTTTAACAAAATCCTTTCAAAGTAATTCACAATAACTGTCAAAACGTGACACTGTTTTAGGAAAAAATTGTTTCTGGGGATAAATTATGTAGCTAAATCCAACAGGGCACATTTATAAAATAAGTTTACAGAAGAAAAGAAAAATAAACTGTCAGGAGCTGGTTTGGATTAGCACTCCACCCATGACAAAGGTCATGAGGAAGGAGGCTCGGCAATAACACAAGGGCGAGATGGAGCCTCAGAAGCCCCTTGGAGGTTCTCGAGCATCTGCCTCCAAAAAAAGCCGGAGTCTGCCTACTTTCTGCTTTGTGTTCTCACCTCTGACTTTACAGGGGGCTGTCCCCCACTACCTTTCTCTGAAAAAAGAGCTAACTTAGAGCTCCAGTTAATAATTCCTGGGTGTGACACTGTTTCAGCCTACAAATTCCTTTTGGAAATCCTCTAGCCTGCCTGAATAGGTTTTTCCGGCCACATGTGATTGTTCAGTGCCTCCCAACTATGAGAGGCATGAGATGTTCTAAACTGTCTAAACACAGATTCCTTTGAGCAGTTAAAAGATTGATTAGAAATTGTATTGGTGAAGGGTTTTTCACTTGTTGGGCCAATGTTTGCTGCTAAGTCTCCATATCCCTTACCTACTGTGTCCTTGGCAGTGTATTGATTGATATAATTGGTGTATAGAAATGTAATTAGTAGCCTCAATGTTCGTAACCTTGGACCCTTGAGTTAATTCTTTCTCTTGTTATAACCCACCACACCTTTGCCCTATAGAAATGCAACTCCAATGCCTTTGGAGGGTGGCACCTGACTTTAGAATAATCACCTTTAGAGAAAATAAGTTCCTTAAAATGTTAATAGGCCTCCAGGCCAGAAGATGATGTAACTCACCTAAACTTTTGCGTATGATAGGTTTGAAAGCCTGGCTCAGCGACTGCTGTCCTTGCATGACTCCACCCCTCCCCCCATTATCCTCTATGTATAACTTAGGGTATAAAAACTACTTTGAAAAATAAAGTGTGGGGCCTTGTTCACCGAAGTTTGGTCTCCCCATGTCGTTCTTTCTCTTACCTTCTGGCTGAATTATTCAGCCTCCTCTCTTCACAAAATGTTCTCGCTGAGCTATCCTTATTTCATCCGCTTGTCTTCACTGAATTTCCTCACTGAGCTATCTTCATTTTCATCACTCTTTATATCTTTAATTAATATTTTAATAAGCTGTTGTTTCCTGATCACCTATGCCGTCTCCCCTTCGAAATCCCTGGATCCACCAGGGCTGGACCCTGGCAATAAACATATTTGCAATAAAAGTTCTCTGCCTCTGAGTCTCAGTTTAGTTCTCGTTGGCAACAGTGGAATCCTTGCCCACAGGCTACGCTGTCTGCAGGCAAATGTTCACTGCAGCATTTCTATGTGCAGCTTTTGATACATGCACTTCATTTCCAAAATTAACACTTGAAAAGAAAAAGTAAATTCCCCACATACTTAATCACTGAAATGGAGACAGAATTAAATAACAGAGAAAAAAAAAAAAACCACTCCATATGAACAACAATACTGAATGTGGGGATGAGATCTAAGATGACTCAACATCATTCTTTAAAACCTCAAGTTCACAGACAGAGGCTGGATAGCGGGTATTCCTGTAGGTCTTTCTCTCACTGTCTTTTTTTAAAGACACCTTAAGGCTGAGCAATCAACTCATGAAAAGAAAATATGCCTACAAAATGAAGGATATTTCCTGAAATGATTTTCATCTAGAGATCTCTTCAAGAAAATCAGAGATACCAAGGGAATATTTCATGCAAAGATGGGCACAATAAAGGATAGAAATGTTATGGACCTAACAGAAGCAGAAGATATTAAGAAGAGGTGGCAAGAATACACAAAAGAACTATATAAAAAAAGATCTTCATGATCCAGATAACCATGATGGTGTGATCACTCACCTAGAGCCACACATTGCTATGCATAGCTTTTGTCAGGGAACCGTGCCCCTCTGCCTGAATGTTAAACTAAAGTGGCTTTTCCCAGCTCACAGGGAGCCAATCTGACTGTTACCACCTGTGAATGGCTGTGGAAAAGAAAAAAATAAATGAATCTCCTCCTAATTTGCAAGTTAAATGGCCTTTTAACTTTATTTCTTCACCTCTTCTCCTCTCTGTTCTATCAAAGAACCTGGCATCTGGACCCCAATAAGATGGTTATTTTGAGACATTAGTCTGCCATCTTCTCAGACTGCCAAGTTTCCAAATAAAGTTGCTATTCAGATAATCAGGATGGTGTGATCACTCACCTAGAGCCAGACCTTCTGGAATGCAAAGTAAAGTGGACCTTAGGAAGCATCACTACAAACAAAGCTAGTGGACTTGATGGAATTTCCGCTGAGCTATTTCAACTCCTAAAAGATGATGCTGTGAAAGTGTTGCATACATAGGCCAAAAAATTTGCAAAACTCAGCAGTGGCCTCAGGACTGGAAAAGGTCAGTTTTCATTTCAATCCCAAAGAAAGGCAATGCCAAAGAATGCTCAAGCTACCGCACAGTTGCTCTAAATTCTCCAAGCCAAACTTCAACATGAAGTACATGAACCATGAACTTTCAGATATTCCATCTGGATTTAGAAAAGGCAGAGGAACCAGAGATCAAATTGCCAATATCTGGATCATCAAAAAAGCAAGATTTCCAGAAAAACATCTACTTCTGCTTTATTGACTGTGACAAAGCTTTTGACTGTATGGGTCACAATAAACTGTGCAAAATTCTTAAGGAGATGGGAACACCAGACTACTTGACCTGCTTCCTGAGAAGTCTGTATGCAGGTCAAGAAGCAACAGTTAGAACTGGACATGGAACAACTGACTGGTTTCAAATAGGGAAAAGAGTACGTCAAGGCTGTATATTGTCACCCTGCTTATTTAACTTACATGCAGAGTACATCATGAGAAATGCCGGGTTGGATTAAGCACAAACTGGAATCAAGTTTTCCAGGAGAAATATCAATAACCTCAGATATGCAGATGATACCACACTTATGACAGAAAGTGAAGAACTAAAGACCTCTTGATGAAAGTGAAAGAAGAGAGTGAAAAAGTTGGCTTAAAACTCAACATTCAGAAAACTAAGATCATGGCATCTGGTCCCATCACTTCATGGCAAATAGATGGGGAAACAGTGGCTGACTTTATATTTTTGGGCTCCAAAGTCACTGCAAATGGTGATTGCAGCCATGAAATTAAAAGACGCTTACTTCTTGCAAGGAAAGTTATGAGCAACCTAGACAGCATATTAAAAAGCAGAGACATTACTTTGTCAACAAAGGGCCATCTAGTCAAGATTATGGTTTTTCCAGTAGTTATGAATGGATGTGAAACCTGGACTATAAGGAAAGCTGAGCACAGAAGAACTGATGCTTTTGAACTGTGGTGTTGGAGAAGACTCTTGAGAGTCCCTTGGACTGCAAGGCATATCAAACCTGTTCATCCTAAAGGAGATCAGTCCTGGGTGTTCCTTGGAAAGAGTGATGTTGAAGCTGAAACTCCAATACTTTGGACACCTAATGCAGAGATCTGACTCAACTGAAAAGACCCTGATGCTGGGAAAGTTTGAGGGCAGGAGGAGAAGGGGATGAAGGAGGATAAGATAGTTGGATGGCATCACGGACTCAATGGACATGAGTTTGAATAAACTCTGGGAGTTGGTGATGGACAGGCAGGCCTGGCATGCTGCAGTTCATGGGGTCACAAAGAATTGGACACAATTGAGTGACTGAACTGAACTGATTGTCCTTTTTGGAATTCCCAGGTGGCTCAGTGGTACGAATCTGTCTGCAGTGCAGGACATGCAGGAGACACAAATCTGATCTCTGGGTCAGGAATATCCCCTGGACAAGGAAATGGCAACCCACTCCAGTATTCTTGCCTGAAAAATCCCATGGATGGAGGAGTTTGGCCAGCTGCAGTCCATGGGCTCACAGAAGAGTTGGACACAACTTAGCAACTAAATAACATTGTTCTTGTTAAAGTATTATTTTCACCCTATTTTTAGCCAATCTTTTCTTTGTAAGTAACCACACCTGGCTTTATCCAAATACAGTGGTGCAACAAATATTTGTCACCTGTGGGAGTACAATGCATCATGCTCGTGCTCTGTTGTGTCCAACTTTGCAGCCCCATGGAATATAGCCCGCCAGGCTCCTCTGGCCATGGAATGTTCTCAGCAAGACTACTGAAGTGGGTTGCCATTTCCTTCTCCAGGGCATCCTCCCAACCAAGGTATCAAATCCACATCTTTTGCATCTCCTGCATTGGCAGCTGAATTCTTTACCACTGAGACACTTGGGAAACCCAATACAATGCATAATTTTGTCAATCTAGACTATCTTGCCATGAGTGGTATTATTTCTATATTATGAAATGTGCGCACAGTAAAGGGAATCCACACCAGATACCTGGAAGGCAGAGGGAGAACCACTTACCCAGCATGTCGCTGTTTCAGACCAACCTTGACGTGACTGTGTAGCCACTCCTGCCTCAGGGGTTACTCATGTTAACTCACCCTCCCAATCAGAACAGCACCTCTTTCTCACAAACACAGCATTTACTGAGGATAACAGGACACACTGCCAGGCTGAAAGGCCCACCCTCAGCCCCTGTGAAAAATCCTTGAGAAACAGGCACTCTGCTCTTCCCTGTGAGAACTCTGACAGGACCGATACGTTACCTGGATGAAATCAAGAAATATCAGGGGCAGTAATTCATCCATATGCCCTATGTCTTTGGAGAAACGATTCAAAATTCTTCCTGCAAGAACAGGATATGAGAAATTACTCATTTCCTCAGATAGGAACTTTAAGAGAAACAATTCATGAACAAATAAAAACACTATTTTTGAAGAATATGTATTTCAGGTCTTCCCTGGTGGTACAGTGTCCCCATTGTAGGGGACATGTGTTCAATCCCTGGTCCGGGAAGATTCCATGTGCTGCAGAGCAACTAAGCCTGTGTGCCACAACTACTGAAGCCCATGTGCCTAGAGCCTGAGCTCTGCAACAGAAAAAGCCACCACAATGAGAAGCCAAATCACTGCAATGAACAGTAACCCTTGCTTGCTGTAACTAGAGAAAGCCCACATGCAACAACAAAGATTCAATGCAACTAAAAATAAATAAATAAATCTTTAAAAACATAAAGTATATGTAGTAAATATTTAATATATTGGGCTTCCCTAGGGACTCAGTACAGATCTGCATTGTGACTTCCAGAGATACAGCCTTAAAAAAAAAAATTGTTCCTGAGAAATTTATTCAGTGTTTTTCCAGGTGACCTCTATACATTGAGGTTATTAGGTCTCCACTAGACCCAATGGCACCCCACTCCAGTACTCTTGCCTGGAAAATCTCATGGATGGAGGATCCTGGTAGGCTGAAGTCCGTGGGGTCGCTAAGAGTTGGACAGGACTGAGCGACTTCACTTTCACTTTTCACTTTCATGCATTGGAGGAGGAAATGGCAACCCACTCCAGTGTTCTTGCCTGGAGAATCCCAGGGAAGGTGGAGCCTGGTGGGCTGCCATCTCTGGGGTTGCACAGAGTCAAACACAACTGAAGCTACTTAGCAGCAGCAGCAGCAGGGATTCAGTGCTAAAGGATTTGCCTGCCAAAGCAGGAGACATAAGAGACAGGGGTTCAATCCATGGGTCAGGAAGATCCCTGGAGGAGGAAATGGCAACCCACTCCAGTATTCTTGCCTGGGAAATCACATGGATAGAGGAGCCTGGTGGGTTACAGTCCATGGGAATATAAAAGAGTAGGATACAACTTAGCAGTAAAACAACAAAGTTAATATATTACAAATTCATATGAAAAAAGCCAACGTCAGTGACAAAAAGAAAGACAAAATAGGATGATACCTAAAGAGAAACAAAAATACACCAAATGGCAGTGGATGGGGAAGTGAAACTGAGCCCTGATTTTTAAAAGAATTGGGGGATCTTGTGGTAGTATCAGGAAGAGTTGGTGCATTTGAGAATGTTCCTTCCCTTTAGAGCCATCCCATCTAAAGCTCACTCCAAGTATTAAATCGGTAAATAAACAATTGCAAAATACCTAAGTTAATCCGAATTGTCACAACAATTTTGTTTTAATTATCAAGATTAATTTTGCCAAGTGATACTTTCTAAATAAACATAATTATAACCTCTTTGTAATTTTTTTTTCCCTCCAGATGGCGCACAGCCCCTCACATTTTGGGAAATTTTGGATTGTGGCCATTTCTAAGTTGTGAGGTTACTACTGGCTTAAAAAGTCTCTGTTTTCAGAGGTGTACCAGGTGTGACAAGCACAGATTTACGAATAAGCATCTAAAAAGACCACAGGGATATAGGCAGGAAAACAGAAATATTACTAAATGACTAAGAATCAGTTATCATTGATTTTATTTGCCTTCTCAGAATCCACAATAATAGAATATCCTTAAGGCTGCAATATGGGGATATGGAAATTTCCAGTAAATATCTGGCATAAACTAAAAATGTCACATCAGTAAACAAAGGATGCTGTAGGCGTCAGGACTCTGCAGCCACCCCTGCAAGAGTGGTGCACCCTGAGGAGACTCAGGGTGAAAAAGAACAGGACACTGGCCCCAGGCAGGGGAGGTGCAAATCAAAGGAACTGTAGCAGGGAGGAGCCAATTTTGACTCCATGCTGGATGTGTTTCTTTGACCACTGCTAGTCATTGCTTTGTCCCTTTGTCTGAATGTTAAATGAAAATGGCTTTTTTCAGCTCACAGGGAGACAGTCTGACTCTCACCACCTGTGATTGGCTGCAGAAAAGAAAAAAGTGAACAAATACCCTCTTATTGTGCAAGATAAGTGGCCTTTTGACTTTACTTCCTCGCCTCCTCTCCTCTCTGTTCTATAAAAGAACCAAGCATCCAGATTCCAATATGATGGTTATTTTGAGACACCAGTCTGCCATCTTCTAAGTCTGCCAAGTTTCCAAATAAAGTAATTTTTCTTTGCCTTAACACATCATCTGTTAAGACTTATCAGCATTGTGAGGTAAGCAGAGTGAGCTTGAACTTGGTAACAAGTAATACCACTCTATGTGGTTCTCTCTTCATGCCATCACATACCAGAAACAAAGACACCATAAACAATGTATCACAAATTCTACATTTGAAAATAAACACAGGAAAGAATTCAATTTAATATACTATTAAAAGAGTCAAAAAATGATGCCCCTAAACCTTAGGGCCTATCTTTGCTGTACTTATTTGAGCTTCCATTTTTTTGAAGGGATGAAGCTCTGATAATAGACACAGGAGAGGGAGACAAGATACACACTGTGTATGCCTGCTGCTCCAGGATTAGTGACCTTAAAGATTTAAACTTGGTTCCAAATCCTTGAATAATAAATCAGCATCTGGAGAAGTCTACAGGTCATCAGGAGCCTGGTTAACAATGGTCACAAGCACTCAGAGGATGTGATAACATAAATTATAACTGATATCTGATAACAGTCCCACATGATGCTCCCAAATTTACAACTGTAGTTTCCCCATTAGCAGGAAAAGTAGAGCTACTTGACAGCCATAATAGCAACAATTCCAATCACTTCCTCACTCCAGCTTTGTAATAAGATGAGATTGTGTGGGTCTCTGCAGTTTATCATCCTCACAGTGCCTGGATTAAAGGACATGTGTTGAATAAATGTGCACAGGACGCTGCACTAAACAGTCTTATTTAATCCTCACAACAGTCTTGTGAAACAGGAAGGGCAGCAGTTAATCCCATTTCACAGGAGAGAAGTTCTCAGACACCATGTGGACATCCTCACTGAGGTTCATTAGTCACTGATCCTGTGCCAAGTGCTGTGAATATTTTAACCTGCTTAATGCCCACAACATCAAGATATTGGTAAGGATGTGAATAGTATCCTCATTTTATAGGTAAGGAAATTGAGACACAGAGAAATTAAATAACTAACATATAAGTATTAAAATAACTATAACTGGCTATTACTATTAGTAACTATCTCCAGGACCAAACCCAGGAAGTTGGCTCCAGAGTCCATACTTATAACCATGACAACATCCTGCCTGGAGATTTGCCTGCCCAGTAGTAACTATCTACTTCGGCCTTGATCGCACAGCTAGTTGATGGCCAGGCCAAGGCTACTGCTGTCCTCTCTCCAGTAACATCCCTGCCTCAACAGGCCCTGTCAATCATGACCTGCAAAAACAAAGCCATCCTGGGCCTCAGCATAAGTCTAACCAACTGAGCAGAGTGGCATGTGTGCTGATGAACTAGCTCTTCATAGAAACCCAGGTCAGGAGGCCACCTTCAGAAGCAAGACAGGTTGAAGGCCTCAGGGTATAGGAACCAACCACTGGAAATCTTCCTAAGTAAGGTTGGGAAACCAACCTAAGTAAGAGTGTTTCTTACTTAATAATGAAGATCCTCCTGCTAGGTACCTCAAGACATCTTTAATTTAATCAAAAGTCCATTGTAAAACTAGACAGTTGATTTTATTGAAGAGGATGCTTACATTTCACTGATCTTGTATTTTAATTAATTTTACACTGCTGCTGCTGCTGCTGCTAAGTCGTTTCAGTCGTGTCCTACCATTTAGGTAAAATTCGAAATATGAGTGCATGTCAGAGCTCTGTGGTCCCAGAAATGGATGGGTAATGAAAGAAAGAAACACACAGCCTGTCTTCTTAGAGATGTTCCTGGAAGACGGTCCTTTCTAGTTAGCTTAATATTATGTAACACAGCCAACGTTTTAATAGCTAGTCAAAAACATTTCAACACATTTTCATCATTTGTTGGGTGTTTCATACGCACATAACAAATGGACTCCTAAATCATCCTGCAAAGTAAACATTCATATATTTTTATAGACATGCATAAATTGGAATAAAGGCTTATATGCTCCTATATTCAGATTTTCCCTGGTAGGAAAAATTATTAGTGAAGCTTTTTGTAGAAAATTAATAAACATACACAGTGATTTTTTTCCAGGCATCTCTTCCATTTTCAAATATAAAAATGTAAATAGGCACATAATATGTTAACAAGACATATTCATTAAGAAATTTGGTGTCTGACTTACCTATTGGATTTCTATGGAAGAACAATACCTGAGCTCTTAAAATGGACTCCAACATTATCTTGTGCAAAGTTCGTGAAGAATTAACAAGGATGCAGAATATCAACAGAGACCTTGTGATACCAAAAAGGACAGTAGACACAGTTAACCCTGAAATAAAGAAACATCACTCAGCACAAGATCTCTGTCTGATCCTCAATCATGCTAAAGCATGGCAGGCAGTTTAAAAAGGTACTGTGTATTTTATTCTATAAATAAAATTTGTATAGAGATTTACATATATACAGAATAATATATTATATCTGAGACGGCAATGGCACCCCACTCCAGTACTCTTGCCTGGAAAATCCCATGGATGGAGGAGCCTGGTAGGCGGCAGTACATGGGGTCACTAAGAGTCGGACACGACTGAGCAACTTCACTTTCACTTTTCATTTTCATGCATTGGAGAAGGAAATGGCAACCCACTCCAGTGTTCTTGCCTGGAGAATCCCAGGGATGGCGGAGCCTGGTGGGCAACCCACTCCAGTGTTCTTGCCTGGAGAATCCCAGGGATGGCGGAGCCTGGTGGGCTGCCATCTGTGGGGTCACACAGACTCGGACACAACTGAAGCGACTTAGTAGTGTGTGTGTGTGTGTGTATATATATATATATAAAGTATATATATATATAAAGTATATATATAAAGTATATATATAAAGTATATATATAAAGTATATATATAAAGTATATATATAAAGTAGATTCTGTAAGATTTCAATGCTTTCAAAAATACATTTAAAAGAAAAATATAAAAATCACTGTTTTCCTCCCACTAAATGGAAACAACATGGGAGAAAATGTGTAAACTGCAGCTTCATTCTAGGCTTGCCTAATTCAATTGTAAGTTCTAATAAAACTTATAAGACAGATAATTATACAACTAGCTGATCTTCCTTTCTCCACATTTCAAATCTCATTATTTACAACACGTCCCATAATCTGAAAGAAAGGTATGCTTTGGTAAAAATGAAAGTGTTAGTTGCTCAGACAAGTCATACTCTTTGCAACACCGTGGACTGTAGCCCCCAGGCTCTTCTAAGCATGGAATTTTCCAGACAAGAATGCTGGAGTGAGTTGCCATTCCCTTCTCCAATGTTTTGCTACCAGCACATGAATTAACAGGAGAAGGAGACATGATCTACCATTTCCTTGTAATTTACAAGGAAATTTACTTCCATGTAAAGTAGCTTTTTAAGAACCTATTATACAACACAGAGAACTCTACTTAATTCTCTGTGGTGACCTAATTGGGAAGGAAATCCAAAAAGAGGATATATGTTCAATGGTTCACTTGGCTGTACAACAGAAACTAACACAACACTGAAAAGCAAGTATAATAAAAATTAATAAAAATTTTAAATATTAAAAATAAAGTAGCTATTTCTATGCCCAAGTAGCTATCAGATCAGATCAGTTGCTCAGTCGTGTCTGACTCTTTGCGATCCCATGAACTGCAGCACGCCAGGCCTCCCTGTCCATCACCAACTCCCGGAGGTCACTCAGACTCACATCCATCGAGTCAGTGATGCCATCCAGCCATCTCATCCTCTGTCGTCCCCTTCTCCTCCTGCCCCCAATCCCTCCCAGCATCAGAGTCTTCTCCAATGAGTCAACTCTTCGCATTGCTGCTGCTGCTGCTAAGTCACTTCAATCGTGTCTGACTCTGTGCGATCCCATAGACGGCAGCCCACCAGGCTCCCCAGTCCCTGGGATTCTCCAGGCAANGAGAAGGAAATGGCAACCCACTCCAGTATTCTTGCCTGGAGAATCCCAGGGACAGGGGAGTCTGGTGGGCTTCTGTCTGTGGGGTCGCACAGAGTTGGACACGACTGAAGCGACTTAGCAGTAGCAGCAGCATTATCAATTATATAAATGAGCATTACTATGCATATAAAAATTAAAATAGCCCTCAAAACATCTCTTCAACTCACAATGCTACATTGAGTGGAGATAACTCCAGCTATATATATTCCATCAAGTACTTTTTTTCATTCAGCTGCCACATCAGTGTTATTTAAATACTGAAAGCTGTTTAAATTCCTGAATTCCACCAACAGGCATTTGCCTTAAGCCACAATCTTAAATGAATGTGTAACAGAATCCCTTCCTTTTTCTTTAAGGCCTCATTGTCCACCAGTTCAGAAGGTAAACAGCTGGTAGATTCAAACTTCTTATCAAGTGATTAATGAAATAAATACCAAATTTCAATGAGTGGATTTTTACTTAACTTACTCTTTGCAGAAAGCTTTCATAAGTATTTCCTGTGAGGATATTTAAATTTTTACTTATTTAAAAAAATTATTGGGGTATAGTTGCTTTACAATGCTGTGTTAGTTTCTGCTGTTCAATAAAGTAAATCAGCTATATGTATACATACATCCCTTCCCTCTTGGACCTCCCTTGCCCCCATCCCTCTCCTCTAGGTCATCGCAGAGCACTGAGCTGAGCACCCTGTGCTACACAGCAGCTCCCCACTAGCTGTCTGTTGTACACATGGTAGTGTGTATATGTCAATCCTAATCTTTCAATTTATTTCCCTCACCTCCCCATTCCTGCTCTTGTTCAAACATCTATTCTTTACAACTACGACTCTAGTCATCCCCTGCAAATAGGATCATCTATACCATTTTTCTAGATTCCATGTAGCTGTTGTTTGTTCAGTCGCCAAGTCGAGTCCAACACTTCATAACCCCATTGACTGCAGCACACCAGGCTTCCCTGTCCCTCACCATCTCCTGGAGTTTATCCAAGTTCATGAACTGGAGATGCCATCCAACCAGCTCATCCTCTGTCACTTTCTTGTCCTTCTGCCTTCAACCTTTCCCAGCATCAGGGTCTTTTCCAGTGAGTCAGATGCTTGCAGCAGGAGGCCAAAGTATTGGAGCTTCAGCTTCAGCATCAGTACTTCCAGTGAGTATTTAGGGTTGATTTCCTTTAAGACTCACTGGTTTGATCTCCCTGCTGTCCACGGGACTCTCAATCTCAAGTCTTGTCTAGCGCCACAGTTCTAAAGCATCAATTCTTCAGTGCTCAGCCTTCTTTATTGTCCAGCTCTCACATTCGTGCATGACTACTGGAAAGAACAAAGCCTTGAGTATACAGACCTTTGTTGGCAAAGTGATGTTTCTGCTTTTTAACACATTGTCGAGGTCTGTCATAGCTTTCCTGCCAAGAAGCAATTGTCTTCTAATTCCATGGCTGCAGGCACCATCCACAGTGATTTTAGAGCCCAAGAAAGGAAATCTGTCACTGCTCCTACATTTTCCCCTTCTGTTTGCATGAAGTGATGAGACTAGATGCAAGATCTTAGTTTTTTTAATATTCAGTTTTAAGTTGGCTTTTTCACCCTCCTTCTTCACCCTCATCAAGAGGCTCTTTAGTTCCTTTTTGCTTTCTGCCATTAGAGTGCTATCACCCACATATCTGAGGTTGATATTCTCCAGCAATCTTGATTCTAGCTTGTAAGCCATCTACCCTGGCATTTCACAAGATGTGCTCTGTGTATAAGTTAAATAAACAGGGTGACAATAAACAGCTTTGTTGTACTCCTTTCTCAATCCTGAACCAATCAGTTGTTCCATGCAGCATTCCAACTGTTGCTTCTTGATCTGCATACAGATTTTTCAGGAGACAGGTAAGATGGTCTGGTATTCCAATCTCTTTAAGAGTTTTCCATAGTTTGTTATGATAAACACAATCAAAGGCTTTAACTTAGATAGTGAAACAGAGGTAGATGTTGTTCTGGAATTCCCTTGCTTTCTCTATGATCCAGAAAATTAGTAGTTGTCTTCTGCTTTTCCCCAGTAGCTTATTGGACACCTTTGGACCTGGGGGGCTAGTCTTTTGGTGTCATATCTTTTTGCCTTTTTATGCAGTTCATGGGTTTCTCATGGCTAGTACACTGGGGTGGTTTGCCATTCTATCCTCCAGTTGATTATATTTTGTCAGAACTCTCCACTATGATCCATCCGTCTTAGGTGACCCTACATGGCATAGCTCATAGTTTCATTGAGTTACACAAGTCCTTTACCATGATAAGTCAGTGATCCGTGAAGAGACTAGATTCCATATGTATGCATTAATACAAGTATTTTTTATGTTTTTCTCTTTCTGACTTACTTTACTTTGTGTGACAGACTCTAGGTCCATCCACATCTCACAAATGACCCAATTTCATTCCTTTCTGTGGATAAGTAACATTCCAGTGTACATGTGTGTTAGTCACTCAGTTATGTCCAATTCTTTGCAACCCCATAGACAGTAGCCTGCCAGGCTCCTCTGTCCATGGAATTCTCTGAGCATGAATACTGGAGTGGGTTGCCACTCGCTTATCCAGGGGCTCCTCCTGACTCTGGGATGAAACTCAAGTCTCCAGCATTGTAGACATATTCTTTACCATTTGAGCTACCCAGGGAGCCCCCCTCCCCTGATCCAGTGTCTATATGTACCATAAATGAGATGAAAAGACAGCCTTAGGAATGGGAGAAAATAATTACAAAATAAGTAACTGACCAGGTGTTAATCTCCACAATATACAAACAACTCATACAGATGAATATAAAGAAAAAAGAACAACCCAATCAAAAAATGGGCAGAAGACCTATATAGACCTTTCTCCAAAGAAGACATACAGATGGTCAGGAGGGACATGAAAAGATGCTCAATATCATTATTTGAGAAATGTAGATCAAAACTCTAAAAAAGTATTACCTCACACCAGTCAGAATGCTCTCATCAAAAAATATACAAACAATAAATGCTAGAGAAGGTGTGGGAAAAGGGAATCTTATTGCACTGTTAGTAGGAATGTAAATTGCTACAGTCACTATGGATAACAGTATGGAGGTTCCTTAAAAAACTGAAAATAGAACTACCATATGACCCAGCAATCCCACTATTGGGCATATACCCTGAGAAAACCATAATTCAAAAAGACACATGCACCTCAGTGTTCATAGCAACATTACTTACAAAAGCTAGGACATGGAAGCAACTTAAATATCCATCAACAGATGAATGGATAAATAAAGCATTTAAAATTTTTGTTAAAGACATCCTTTAAATAGTATATAATGCTATACTATATATATTCTAAATATTCTTATGAATAGAGAGAGTCATGTTAATAGTGAATATTAGTCTGGCAAGCCAAATTTTGAATTAATCACACAGTTGGGGAGGAGGTTAACACTGTGATCTCAGGGCAAGAAAGAGAAGGAATCCTAATTCCAGACACTGGACTTCCCCTGCCTAACTTCTCAAGTTATTAGTGAAGCCCAGGAGATGAGCAGTGTAGAAAGGGGAGCTTTGCATACCTGGGAGGGAATAATGCTTTTATTTATGGCCCATGCAGGCAAAGGATTTCATCCAAGATCAATAAAAGCCAGGGTTTATTCAGACAAAATTGGAACAAACTGAACCACAGGGTGGAATTCATTTGTAATCCCCTTGCCCATCCATATAATGATATAAGATTTAGCTAAAGCACCTATCAGAATACACAGTAGTTATATTTTCCAGTCCATTTTAGTTCACTGATTCCTAGAATGTCAACATTCACTCCTGCCATCTCTTGTTTGACCACTTCCAATTTGCCTTGATTCATGGACCTGACATTCCAGGTTCCTATGCAATATTGCTCTTTACAGCATTGGACCTTGCTTCTATCACCAGACACATCCACAGCTGGGTATTCTTTTTGCTTTGGCTCCATCCCTTCATTCTTTCTGGAGTTATTTCTCCACTGATCTCCAGTAGCATATTGGGCCCCTACTGACCTGGGGAGTATCTCTTTGAGTATCCTATCATTTTGCCTTTTCATACTGTTTATGGGGTTCTCAAGGCAAGAATACGGAAGTGGTTTGCCATTCCCTTCTCCAGTGGACTACATCCTGTTGGATCTCTCCACCATGACCCGCACATCCTGGGTGAAGCAGGGCAAAAACTAATAGAGTTTTTCCAAGAAAATGTACTGGTCATGGCAAATACCCTCTTCCAACAACACAAGAGAAGACTCTATACATGGACATCACCAGATGGTCAACACCGAAATCAGATCGATTATATTCTTTGCAGCCAAAGATGGAGAAACTCTATACAATCAGCAAAAACAAGACCAGGAGCTGACTGTGGCTCAGACCATGAACTCCTTATTGGCAAATTCAGACTTAAATCTAAGAAAGTAGGGAAAACCACTAGACCATTCAGGTATGACCTAAATCAAATCCCTTATGATTATACAGTGGAAGTGAGAAATAGATTTAAGGGACTAGATCTGATAGATAGAGTGCCTGATGAACTATGGAATGAGGTTCGTGACATTGTACAGGAGACAGGGATCAAGACCATCCCCATGGAAAAGAAATGCAAAAAAGCAAAATGGCTGTCTGGGGAGGCCTTACAAATAGCTGTGAAAAGAAGAGAAGCGAAAAGCAAAGGAGAAAAGGAAAGATATAAACATCTAAATGCAGAGTTCCAAAGAATAGCAAGAAGAGATAAGAAAGCCTTCTTCAGTGATCAATGCAAAGAAATAGAGGAAAACAACAGAATGGGAAAGACTAGGGATCTCTTCAAGAAAATCAGAGATACCAAAGGAACATTTCATGCAAAGATGGGCACAATAAAGGACAGAGATGGTGTGGACCTAACAGAAGCAGAAGATATTAAGAAGAGGTGGCAAGAATACACAGAAGAACTGTACAAAAAAGAGCTTCAAGACCCAGATAATCATGATGATGTGATCACTGACCTAGAGCCAGACATCTTGGAATGTGAAGTCAAATGGGCCTTAGAAAGCATCACTACGAACAAAGCTAGTGGAGGTGATGGAATTCCAGTGGAGCTATTCCAAGTCCTGAATGATGATGCTGTGAAAGTGCTACACTCAATATGCCAGCAAATTTGGAAAACTCAGCAGTGGCCACAAGATTGGAAAAGGTCAGTTTTCATCCCAATCCCAAAGAAAGGCAATGCCAAGGAGTGCTCAAACTACCGAACAATTGCACTCATCTCACACGCTAGTAAAGTAATGCTCAAAATTCTCCAAGCCAGGCTTCAGCAATATGTGAACCGTGAACTTCCTGATGTTCAAGCTGGTTTTAGAAAAGGCAGAGGAACCAGAGATCAAATTGCCAACATCCGCTGGATCATGGAAAAAGCAAGAGAGTTCCAGAAAAACATCTATTTCTGCTTTATTGACTATGCCAAAGCCTTTGACTGTGTGGATCACAATAAACTATGGAAAATTCTGAAAGAGATGGGAATACCAGACCACCTGATCTGCCTCTTAAGAAATCTGTATGCAGGTCAGGAAGCAACAGTTAGAACTGGTCATGGAACAACAGACTGGTTCCAAATAGGAAAAGGAGTACGTCAAGGCTGCATATTGTCACCATGTTTATTTAACTTATATGCAGAGTACATCATGAGAAATGCTGGACTGGAAGAAACACAAGTTGGAATCAAGATTGCCGGGAGAAATATCAATAACCTCAGATATGCAGATGACACCACTCTTATGGCAGAAAGTGAAGAGGGGCTAAAAAGCCTCTTGATGAAAGTGAAAGTGGAGAGTGAAAAGGTTGGCTTAAAGCTCAACATTCAGAAAACGAAGATCATGGCATCTGGTCCCATCACTGCATGGGAAATAGATGGGGAAACAGTGGAAACAGTGTCAGACTTTGTTTTTCTGGGCTCCAAAATCACTGCAGATGGTGACTGCAGCCATGAAATTAAAAGACGCTTACTCCTTGGAAGGAAAGTTATGACCAACCTAGATAGCATATTCAAAAGCAGAGACATTACTTTACCAACAAAGGTTCGCCTAGTCAAGGCTATGGTCTTTCCTGTGGTCATGTATGGATGTGAGAGCTGGACTGTGAAGAAGGCTGAGCGCCGAAGAATTGATGCTTTTGAACTGTGGTGTTGGAGAAGACTCTTGAGAGTCCCTTGGACTGCAAGGAGATCCAACCAGTCCATTCTGAAGGAGATCAATCCTGGAATTTCTTTAGAAGGAATGATGCTAAAGCTGAAACTCCAGTATTTTGGCCACCTCATGCGAAGAGTTGACTCATTGGAGAAGACTCTGATGCTGGGAGGGATTGGGGGCAGGAGGAGAAGGGGACGACAGAGGATGAGATGGCTGGATGGCATCACTGACTTGATGGGTGTGAGTCTGGGTGACCTCCGGGAGCTGGTGATGGACAGGGAGGCCTGGCATGCTGCGGTTCATGGGGTCGCAAAGAGTCGGACACGACTGAGTGACTGATCTGATCTGATCTGATGCAGCCAGAGGATTTCATCCAAGATCAATAAAAGCCAGGGTTTATTCAGACAGAATTGGAACAACCTGAACCATTTGTAATCCCCTTACCCATCCATATAATGATATAAGATTTAGCTAAAGCACCTATTAGAATACACAGTAGTTATATATTTCCAGTGGCTGATTTTCTCAATATGCAATCCTGGCTTAAGTACCAAAATCCAGTATGGAACAAGTTAAGAGTCTTTATTCAAACTTTTCTTCTGCTGCTGCTGCTGCTAAGTCACTTCAGTCATGACCGACTCTGTGCAACCCCTAGTAGATCTTTAAAATAATTATTTTAATTAATTCACAGAGTAAATGCAATTCAGATATTTAATCTATTAAAACATTACTGAATTACTCTGAAAGCCCTCGTTGTTCACACAGACTTATTGTAAGCACCTTAAACTCTGGTATTCTAGAGCAGATGACTCAACTTTACCTGAATAAACTCGTAAGTACCAGTTCAGAACAAATACTATATCTTCATCTTCTTTCAAATATCCCCCAAAATATAGGTCACTTTGTACATTCGCCCTATGGAACAGAAAATTAAAAATTTTACACTATAGATATACATAGAATTTACACAGATATCACCAAAAAATTACCTCAATTCAAGAAATGTATATTATGCTGGAAAGTGTTTCCTAGCTTGAAAGGCTCTGTGTGTGTCTCCCTTTTAAAAATCTGAATCACGACTTTCAGTTTTCAAAATTATCTGTGAAGACAGACTTAGAAAATGAATTTATGGTTGCCAAGGGGAAGGACAGTTAGAGAGTTTGGATGTTCATGCACAAACTGCTAGATTTAAAACAGGTAACCAACAAGGACTTATTGTATAACACATGGAACTCTGCTGAATGTTATGTGGCAGATGGGAGGGAAGTTTGGGGAAGAATGAATACATGTACATGTATGGCTACGTCCCTTCACTATT
Organism: Tragelaphus strepsiceros; assembly: GCA_006410795.1. Taxonomy (NCBI): domain Eukaryota; kingdom Metazoa; phylum Chordata; class Mammalia; order Artiodactyla; family Bovidae; genus Tragelaphus; species Tragelaphus strepsiceros. The sequence continues at coordinate 44,945 of SJYU01002878.1, forward strand.
CAAAAGAAACTATCACAACATTGTTAACTGGCCATTTCCCAATACAATATTAAAAGTTAAAAAAAAAAATGTCTGTGAAGAAGCTGCTACATGGAGGGACATGGGGAGAGACCACAGGGGGATCACACACCACCCACAGGAACTTTCATTTTTCTTCAGGGAAACTACTGAGGGTCAGAAGAGGAGGCTGAACTTGCCCCATCTCTCCCTCTGACTCTGTGGGAAAGTGGGCTTTGTGTAGATTTCACAGCACTTTGGGTCAGAGCAGGAATCACTCACCAGAATGCAAGCCACCAATCCTGCAGGGCGTAGGCAACCTGGAGCAGGAAACAACAGTCACTCACACACTGACATCACTGAGCCTCACACCCCACTCACTAGGATGGGGGATGGAAAGGCTCCAGAACATGGAGATGGTCCTTGTGGCTCAGGTCTGTGCCAAGCCCCACACCCCAGATGACCACAGGTCAGGGGAGGGCATCTTACATGTTAGTATCTTTATAAGAAATCCCCTTTTCCTTAGAAGACTTTGCTCCCCAAATATAATGTACTTCAATGCAAATCCAAGTGGACTCCAAAGTCAGTAATAACAGAAATAATGTTGGGATTTTTCAAAGCAAAAAGCTTGAAAGGTACAGTGATGGTCAGTTCTGGGTGTCAGCTTGGCTGGGCCAGTCTCCAGTGATTCAACCAACCATTCCTGTAGATGTTGCTGTGAAGGTATTTTGTGGATGTGGCTCACATACATCATCAGAACTTAAGTAGACGAGATCACTCTCAACACTCTGGCTGCCTCATCCAGTCAGTCAAAGGCCCTTAGAGCAAAACCTGAGGCTTCCTGGAGGAGGAAGAAATTCTATCTCAAGACAGCAGGGTCAGCTCCTGCCTGAGGTTCCAACCTGCAGGCCTGCCTTTCTGATTTCACATTCACCAAGCTAGGCCCACAACTGCATGAGCCAAGTTTTTGAGATAAATCTCTTAATACAAATATTTTAAAAGAATTATAAAATACAACGTAAATAGCTGAGTGCACAAATCAAAATAAATGCCCTTACGTACCTGAGCTGCGATGTTTACTAGAATAAGGAAGATGATGACAGGCCAGTTAGCACCAGCTGTGAAGTAATTTGCATAGGTCTTAAAATCAACTTTTCCTTTCAAATGGTCCTCTAGAGGTAGTACAACCTGTATATTCTCAGTCTAAAAGGGGAAAACAGTAGTGAGAGATGAAATTTTAAAAAATGAACCCCAAATTTCAAGAGTTCAACAATGTCCTCCTCTGCAAAGCTGTGGGAAACAGACACATCTCATACACTGATAGGAGTGCAGGATGGTCCATCTCCTACAGAGAAGGGTGTGGAAAAATCTGGCCAAACCACATACGTGTTTACCCCTGGAACCAGCCATCCCACTTGTAGGAATCTATGAGAAATAATCAAACGTCATTCACATGAGGTTATTCACCGTTGGGGAGCTTTACTTAAAATAGAACATGACTCTCAATACACACATAACAAAATCAATTAATGTATAAATGCAGAAACTTCCTCTAAAATAACACACAAAATGTATGGAGCTAATGTATCCCTCCAGATGACTTGTGTTATTCAATGATAGAAACATTAAAACATACTTGGGACTCAAAACACTAGCCAAATACAGTAAACTGAGTTCACAGAGAGTTAGAGTAAATAGGAGTTTACATAGCACGTTGAAAGCATATTATCTGAATCTATTTGGTTACTGAGTTCACAGAGAGTTAGAGTTACACAGCACGTTGCAAGCATATGATCTGAATCTATTTGATTCCTAAATTTCAGAGAGTGATTCCTGAGTTTAGAAAGTAAATAGCTAATCTGAATACTTATCAGAATCATTCCAGACTTCTAGGTTTGCATATCAAGGAATATCTGTGTATATTTTTAAGGGAGATCTAGTGTATTTCTGTCTGGAGGACTTAGAATGCATTATGGAGTCACAGAAGCCTAGTGTGTCCTCGACTCTTTCCTTGCCACTGGGATTCAAGGTCGATAAGATGTGGTTCTTGGTCTTGAAGGGTAAGAAAGGAGGATGGGAACTAACACCGAAGTGTCTGCCATGTGCCAGGTCCTTTGCACACGTTATCTCTGACCTATCACAAACCATCTGACACCAAGGAAAAATAATACCATCAGTCACCTGAGTGCTAGAACATTCCAACATACAGGGAAAGTAGCTGATTTAATGTGGCAGCAGCAAGACACAGTCTAAGGGGGTCTTCACATTAAGCCTCTGGATACATAAGGGAAACCAGGGGCCACCAGCATGACTAGGATGTAACCATGGTAAACTGAAGAGTTCTCAATCAGTGTGAGCCACATTCACTCAGAAATTCATTGCCGTGCACCACTGCTGATCTCCATAAGATTCTCCATCCTATGAAGAACCCCAAGGGGATTCTAAGGGGAACCCCAAGCAGGCTTGATTCCTCCATGCTCTTCTATCAATTCCATGGAACAAGACTTTGGGAACCTTAGGGTCTACTTTGGGAACCTTAGGGTCTACTTTGGGACAAATGAAGATGTCACGAGCAGAGCAGACTGAAAGTCTGTGAGACCACCAAGAGCACACAGACCTGGCACACTGCAGAATGAGAAACTCACTTCTTGGTCCTCTGGAGCCACATCTTTCAACGAGGGCCTGGGAGACTGGAGAGACTGAACCAAAGACTCAGAGATCACAGTGGGAGTTCCTGGAACTGCAGATGGTTCAGACTGCTCATTCCCCTTCTCAAAAAGGGAAAAAATATCTATCCCGGATTTCAGGAACTCAGAGTAAGTTCCTCTTTCCATCACTATCCCCTACAGTAAAAAAGTTGAGAGAAGTTAATTTATATTTGATAATATTACTGCTAAGTCACTTCAGTCGTGTCCGACTCTGTGTGACCCCACAGATGCAGCCCACCAGGCTCCCCGGTCCCTGGGATTCTCCAGGCAAGAACACTGGAGTGGGTTGCCATTTCCTTCTCCAATGCATGAAAGTGAAAAGTGAAAGTGAAGTCGCTCAGTCGTGTCCGACTCTTCTAACCCCATGGACTTCAGCCTACCAGGCTTCTCCGCCCATGGGATTTTCCAGGCAAGAGTACTGGAGTGGGGTGCCACTGCCTTCTCCAATTGATAATATTAAACCAACCTAAGCTATTCGGTCTTAAATCAACATTTTTGAAAAATTAAAAATGATCCCTGGTTCTAGAATTCTTGTTTAGAAATCTAATTCAGTCAGCTCAGGACACAACTGATCATTGTGTTCTCTGCCAAGCACTGTCCCTATGTTAGGTGCTGGGGGATATGAAAGGAACGTGTGCTCATGTGTTAGAAATGGAGGCCATTGACATGACTACCCTGGGCACTTAGGGAAGGAAGAAGTACAGAGGTTGGTGGCAGGATCAGCAGTCTTTTTAGACAACATGGGAACTGAGAGACGCCTTACGTGACAATTTCAGGAAACAAATTTAAACTTAACCCAGAGGTGGGCACAAGCACATCTGCATATGGGTAAGAGTCTCTCATTAAATCTTCACTGACCACTGTCACTGTCACACTGTCATGTGCCCGGCCGGGATAATAGGAACCAGCCCTGGACAGAAAATCCATGAGAGGCCTCTGCATGGTCTCTACAACTGCCCCCACACACTCAGCAAGTTCCCAACTGAAAAGTTAATATTCCACCTGATAAAGTAATTAAACAAGGAGGCCATAGGGCTGGAGTGGCTCTAAAGTCTTGGCAGTCTGTGCCCACAAACCAAAACCTAAGCCAGAATCCATGCACTCAGATCCAAAAAAAAATTAGGAGCAACCAAACACAAGCAGCCAACTAGGCTTCCCCAAAACACGCAACTGCTTTAAATACAGCCAATCAAATCATTTTCTTCAAACACATGTGGCACATCCTTGCACAGTTTCCCTCCCTTACAAAGTTACATAAAATAATGTGCAGATGTTTTGCTCTTTTCTGATCCCATGAAAGCAGACTCAGCTGATTCACTTAGTAGCAAATAAAACATCAGGGGAAAAAATCTCAGGATGCAAAACACATCACATGAGAACAGCCCTGGTTAAGGCAGCTTAGGTGGAGGGAGATGGCCCAGGACCCTCGCTGCGACCCTTCTCACCCTCTCCCCTGTGGGAGTCCAGTGGGAGAAATGCAGGGAAGCCAATGGGTACCATCTGATACTGCAGAACTAGAAAATTATGCAGGATATATCAGGTCTTGTTCCACTCGGGAGGCAAAATTCACACACCTCTGTAATGAACTCACCACTCACCACATCAAATCTGTAATATGCACAATGAAATGACTGGTAGTACAAAGATAGCAATTTCACTCAGTGGTCTGCTGTTGCTGCTGCTAAGTTGCTTCAGTAGTGTCTGACTCTGTGTGACCCCATAGACGGCAGCCCACCAGGCTTCTCCATCCATGGGATTCTCCTGGGAAGAACACTGGAGGGGGTTGCCATTTCCTTCTCCAATACATGAAAGTGGAAAGTGAAAGTGAAGTCACTCAGTTGTGTCTGACTCATCGCGACCCCATGGACTGCAGCCTACCAGGCTCCTCCATCCATGGGATTTTCCAGGCAACAGTACTGGAGTGGGGTGCCATTGCCCCCTCCCATTCAATGGTCAAACATTGACAATTCTTGGTGGGGATGAAAGGACAGCCATTCCCCATCTGCTGTGAACAGAGGGACCAAACAAACAGTAAAGATGAACCCCAACTCATGCAGGGGTGCTCACCAGGGGGCAAATAGCCATTTTGTGAGTATAAAATTGGGTGTAGTGTCCTCAAAGGAAGCAATAAGGGGGCCCCAAAACATCTAGGGACTGGCTAAATAGGTTATTCCCCTGCCACTGATCCTGTGCTCGTAACATTGTCAACACGGGTTTACACACTAGAATCGCCCCCTTGGCACATGAAATCAACTGTTCTCAAGCTTGAGAAACCTTAGCCCCTCCCCCTGTTCCTAGAGCAGTGGAGAAGAGTTAACACATGGAACTGCTTCCAGACAGACAGGGGTTCTGTATAGTAATAATCTTTCTTGGAGCAGAGATTCATTTCAAAAGTCAGGGATCTGACCAAGGGCTTGTGGAGCAGTTAGAGGTTAACAACAAAGGTGCTGAGACCCAGAGGTAAATGAGCCAAGGAATGAAGCATCAAATGACCACTAAGTCTGAAAGCTTCTCACTAATCTCCATCCCACCCCTAGTTATGCTAGGAGTTGTGAGTTGGATGGTGCCCCCTCCTTAAAAAGATGTGTTCAAACATGACACCTGTGAACATGACCTTATTTGTATAGAGTCTTTGCAGATGTAACCGAGTTAAGATGAGATCACAGTGGAGCAGGGTGACCCTAAAGCACAGAAGAGATCCAGACTGACACGGGGAGAATGGCCATATGACATCAGAGGCAGAGACCACAGCACTGCAGCTGGAAGCCAAGGAACACCAGGGAAGGCCGGTGAACACCAGAGGCTGGAGGGAAGGATTCTCCCCTGGAGCCTTCAAGGAGAGCATGGCCCTGCCAGCACCTGAATTTGGAACTTGCAGCCTCCAGAACAGGGAGACCATAAACGTCTGTTGTTTTAAGTCACCCAGCTTGCAGTACTTGGTTACGGCAGCTCTAGAAACAGATACTGTAGCCTGAGCCCCCACTTCTGTCTCCTCAGCTTTACTAAGACCCCTAGCTGCTTCTTCTGTCGCCCCTCCAGTGACCATCAGAGAAATCTCTTAACTCCCACATCAGACCACATCCCTCCTCTTCTCTGGACCATCCAAGACTTCCATCCCACTTCCAGGCTCGCTGCCCACTGCCTGGAGACCAGCTCCCTCTCATGCCCCTGCTCACTCTCCTCAGACCCACTGGTCTTCCTGCTGTTCCTCCAACCTGCCAGGTCAGCTACTTCCTCAAGACCCCCTGTTTCAGACCCCTTCCCCCAGGTGACTCTGTGGCCCCCACATTCATGTCACTCAGACCCCGTGAGGCACCAGCTCCACAAGGAGGCCAGGATGTCACCTTCTTTGTCACATCCTCCCCATAAGAACAGGAGCCCCGTGGCAGGGCTTGGCAGGACAATAGGGCCTTGTCCTCCTGCTGCACAGGCTCCCAGACATATCGGGGACATAGAGACCTGGGCAGGGAGACCAGCAACTGGAGACACCAGCAGAGCGGGCATCTCTGACCCGGGTGCTTGGCTACCCAACCTCACTTCTGGTGCCAATGGAATATGCTCTTGAGGCAAACTATGTGACAATCACCTGGATACCAACAGATCTTAGAATCTCTAAGTAATACACTTTGACCTAAGTCATGGAAGAGGAAAATAAAAAGTTCTAAATAAAACTGTATCATTATCTTTAACAAATTTCATTAGGACAGTCAGTGATGATTCAATAACCCTGTGGTTGCATTGTTACATGCTTTAGGGTTTATGTGGCTTAGAGTGTAATAGTGACATTTCTATAGGGCTTTAGGTTCATCCTCCAAGGCATGAACACCAGCTTTGGGAAGAAAGGGGAAAAAAACTGAGGGAGAAGAGGGCATTTACCATGAACCCAAGAGAGTGATCTGCGGGGAGGTCTGTCCTTTAACACACCTGAGGGCTAGCAATTCCACAGACTTCTAGAAATTACTTACATCTTTCAATATCAGAATCTGACTTGCATCTTTCAGGTATTGGAACTGATGAGTGACTAAAATTGTGATCTTCTCTTTCAAGGCCTGAAGAATACACCTACAAATGTAAAAGACACAGTAAGCAAAAGCACATTAATGGAGTGCCTCAAACTGAAAACCTATATTTTGAAAACAGTGAGACAAAGACCACACAGCAGTCAAAGATCATTAGTTTAAATGCCAAATCAATAATAAAAATTAAATAAAACTCAATTAATCCAATAGATTCTTAAATTTATAAGCAGCAAATTTGAATCTAGTGCTACAAAAAAATTATTAAAACCAGTCCAGTGAAGGAGGCCCTAACAGCTAAGCTTTTGCCTTTAAAACTCAGCCTAACAATTATTTTCATGTTTCATAAAAGAAAATAACTGAGTAATACTGAGACTTCAAAACTTGACTAAATTAAAACACTATTTTATCACTATGTGGGAATGTGAGAAGAGGGATCCATGTCATTTAAAAATATGTACGTTCTTTGACAGCTTTCTAGGCAATTATTTATAATTAATGATGTAAATATTCACAACAAAACATTAACAGATTCTTGGACTCTTTTCCAGAGTACATTTGCTAGACACTTGTTCCCAAAGAATCAGATCAGATCACATCAGTCGCTCAGTCGTGTCCGACTCTTTGCGACCCCATGAACCGCAGCATGCCAGGCCTCCCTGTCCATCACCAACTCCCGGAGATCACTCAGACTCCCATTCATCTAGTCAGTGATGCCATCCAGCCATATCATCCTCTGTCGTCCCCTTCTCCTCTTGCCCCCAATCCCTCCCAGCATCAGAGTCTTCTCCAATGAGTCAACTCTTCACATGAGGTGGCCAAAATACTGGAGTTTCAGCTTTAGCATCATTCTTTCCAAAGAAATCCCAGGGTTGATCTCCTTCAGAATGGACTGGTTGGATCTCCTTGCACTTCAAGGGACTCTCAAGAGTCTTCTCCAACACCACAGTTCAAAAGCATCAATTCTTCGGCGCTCAGCCTTCTTCACAGTCAACTCTCACATCCATACATGACCACAGGAAAGACCATAGCCT
>SJYU01002878.1:61716-81564 GCA_006410795.1 Tragelaphus strepsiceros
CCATCTATTTCCCATGCAGTGATGGGACCAGATGCCATGATCTTCGTTTTCTGAATGTTGAGCTTTAAGCCAACCTTTTCACTCTCCACTTTCACTTTCATCAAGAGGCTTTTTAGCCCCTCTTCACTTTCTGCCATAAGGATGGTGTCATCTGCATATCTGAGGTTATTGATATTTCTCCCAGCAATCTTGATTCCAGCTTGTGTTTCTTCCAGTCCAGTATTTCTCATGATGTACTCTGCATATAAGTTAAATAAACATGGTGACAATATGCAGCCTTGACGTACTCCTTTTCCTATTTGGAACCAAGATGAGGCTAGCAGAGGGCAAAGGTAGAGATGCAACAAGACTGGCCGCCAGTTGAATCTGGCTGAAGCTGAAGGTGGTACATGAGGGTTCATTATACCATGCTCTCTATTTTTGTAAATTTTTGTAACTTTCCATTAAAAATAGTTGAAAGTGAATGAAACTTCACAGAATGAAATAATCCGCCCTGCAGATAATGTATTCTGAGAGTGTCATTATCCCATAAGCATTAAAACGGCAGCATATGTAAATATGCCTGCATTATTTACCAAGAAGATTTGCTTAAATATTAAGCAACATTCAAAAATCCATTTTTTAAAAAGAACTTTTAACAAAACTTGTAGATTAAAATCAACACTATCATCATTTGAATTTCAAGTATATGCAACTCAGAAGTCACTACTCACCTCTTCCAAAGCACAGGCCTTAATTACTTTTTCATATTGGTCTACTTCATATTTCTTCCCAAATAAAATGTTACTCCTCATTGTTCCTGGAAACACCCAGGGCTGCTGAGAAACATACGCGATCCTCCCATGCACGCTGACCTTCCCCTGGCCCGGGGGCAGCTCCCCCAGCACAGCGCTTAACAGTGATGACTGAAACAGAAGGGAACCCACACATGTGAACAGGATGCATGCAGGATGGAACACACTGCGCAACACAGCCGACCCCACCCTGGTGTTTGATACACAATAGAACACTTTCATTTAGAACAGGACAAAGTATAGCCCTCGCAGTTGACACACAAAAAAATTGAAAATAACACTAATGGTCAATGGAAATAATGACTGACAGGAATATATTAATATTATAAACAATCTACTCTGCCCGAATACCTACCAAATGAAATTCTACTCAGCAAAGAATAATTATTAATGTTTAACATCCCTCTCTAGCAGAGCCTGGCAGGATGTGTATTTTCTATATCTGATGTTTAGTGCATTTGTTCCTGCATCTGGTATCCTTTACTTAACAAACACTTGTTTGAAAGCTATGTGTAAAGAATATATCCAAAGATGATTAATTGAAAGAACTGTGAAGTGAGTTGTGTCTGCAGAGCAAAGTCCATTATAGAGGAAATCAGTACCCTTTCATATATACATCTCACATTTTAAAAGATAATTTTATTGATTTTAGTTCTTTTTTTTTCATTTATTTTTACAATGTTGTGTTGGTTTCTGCCACACCACAATTCTAATTTTATTTATTTTTGCTTGCGCTTGGTCTTCATTGCAGTGCATAGATTTTCCTGCTGAGGAGCACAGGCTCTAATGCACAGGCTTCAGCGGTTGCAGCCCATGGGCTCAGCAGTTGCAGCTCCCAGGCTCCAGAGCACAGGCCCAATAGTCATAGTGCACAGGCTTAGTTGCTCCACATATGGGATCTTCCTGGACCAGGGACCGAACCTGTCTCCTGCATTGGCAGGTGGATTCTTTTACCACTGAGCCACCAGAGAAGCCCACACCCCACATTAGATTTCTGTATTTTGTTGTTTCAGACCAAGCACACGTGCACCTTTCCTTTCAATCTTCAACATCACACAGATGTGGTGTGTCTCCATGCCATCAGAGCTCTCATCACATTGGGCTAAAATAAAGTGCCTGCATATCTGTCTCACTGCAGAACCTGGTTGCCTCTGAAAGGCAGAGAGTCGGAGTCTTGCTCACATCTGTACCTTTAGCTCCAGCAGGTGGAGAACATTCACTACACGTGCACTGACAGGATCAAAGCTTCCGGGAAGAGCCTTTACTACCTCCAGACTTCTTGGAAAGACCATTAAGATGAAAAGAAGTCCCCATTGTCTCTGTCTATCCTGAACAGTTGTCACTTAAATAATTTCCTTCACTGAGACATCCAAATTCCCCACAAGCAGTTCCTAACTTGGCAAACTGAAGCAAGAAGAAAAAGACAGTGTACATTTATCCAGATTTATTTGGCCATGAAACATTCTTGTAAAATGAACGTTCTGTGGAACACGTCTAGAGGAACACTGTTCTAGACACACTCAATTCAAACTGAGTCACACTCAGCTCTGGGTTCCACTCTGAGGATTTAACAGGGGCTGTGGTGTTGCTTTAAAGCTGACAAAAGGCATCACAACTTACCTTTCCTGCACCCACAGGTCCGACCACAGCTAACAGTTCACCGGGCCTGACAGAAAAGGAAAGGCCTTGTAGGGTTGGAGTCTCTGATGCCTACAAATTAAAGTTCATGAAAATGTACCCATTTCAATAAAGTAACACAAATTGTTTTATAAAGTGGAAAAATAGCAATAATAAACATAATTAATATGCAAAATATAACCCACATTTTTCTCTTTCCTATTTTAAGACACTGGGTCCTGGAGATTCTTCATCTAATCTTATTTCTTTGGGAATTTGAGGTAGCTTTAGCTGGATCATGGAAAAAGCAAGAGGGTTCCAGAAAAACATCTATTTCTGCTTTATTGACTATGCCAAAGCCTTTGACTATGTGGATCACAATAAACTGTGAAAAATTCTGAAAGAGATGGAAATACCAGACCACCTGATCTGCCTCTTGAGAAATTTGTATGCAGGTCAGGAAGCAACAGTCAGAACTGGACATGGAACTACAGACTGGTTCCAAATAGGAAAAGGATTTCTTCAAGGCTGTATATTGTCACCCTGCTTATTTAACTTATATGCAGAGTACATCATGAGAAACGCTGGACTGGAAGAAATACGAGCTGGAATCAAGATTGCCAGGAGAAATATCAATAACCTCAGATATGCAGATGACACCACCCTTATAGCAGAAAGTGAAGAGGAACTAAAAAGCCTCTTGATGAAGGTAAAAGTAGAGAGTGAAAAAGTTGGCTTAAAGCTCAACATTCAGAAAACGAAGATAATGGCATCCAGTCCCATCACTTTATGGGAAATAGATGGGGAAACAGTGGAAACAGTGGGAACAGTGTCAGACTTTATTGTTCTGGGCTCCAAAATCATTGCAGATGGTGACTGCAGCCATGAAATTAAAAGACGCTTACTCCTTAGAAGGAAAGTTATGTCCAACCTAGATAGCATATTCAAAAGCAGAGACATTACTTTGCCAACAAAGATTCGTCTAGTCAAGGCTATTGTCTTTCCTGTGGTCATGTATGGATGTGAGAGCTGGACTGTGAAGAAGGCTGAGTGCCGAAGAATTGATGCTTTTGAACTGTGGTGTTGGAGAAGACTCTTGAGAGTCCCTTGGACTGCAAGGAGATCCAACCACTGCATTCTAAAGGAGATCAGCCGTGGGGTTTCTTTGGAAGGAATGATGCTAAAGCTGAAACCCCAGTACTTTGGCCACCTCATGGGAAGAGTTGACTCACTGGAAAAGACTCTGATGCTGGGAGGGATTGAGGGCAAGAGGAGAAGGGGATGACAGAGGATAAGATGGCTGGATGGCATCACTGACTTGATGGACGTGAGTCTGAGTGACCTCCGGGAGTTGGTGACAGACAGGGAGGCCTGGCATGCTGTGATTCACGGGGTCGCAAAGAGTTGGACACGACTGAGCGACTGATCTGATCTGATAGCTGACTTTAAAAAGTTCCTTCTTTTACTAGATTCCCATATGGACAGAGGAACATTTCATCTACTGCACAACTGGGCTAATTTCACACATTAGCAAAGTAATGCTCAAAATTCTTCAAGTTAGGCTTCATCAGTACATGAAGTGAAAACTTGCAGATGTACAAGCTAGAATTAGAAAAGGCAGAGGAACCAGAGGTCAATTTTCTGGCACCTGTTGGATTACAGAAAAAGCAAGGTAATTCCAGAAAAACATCTACTTTTGCTTCATTGACTAAAGCCTTTGACTGTGGATCACAACAAACTGTAGAAAATTCTTAAAGAGATGGGAAGACCAGACTACGTTATCTGATACCTGAGAAACCTGTATGTAGGTCAAGAAGCAATAGATGGAACTGGACATGTAACAGTCATGAAACTAACAGACGCTTACTCTGATCTGATCTGATCTGGACATATAACAATGGACTGGTTCAAAATCAGGAAAGGAGTATGTCAAAGCTGTATGTAGTAACGACTGAGCAACTGAACAAAAACAACGGAAATACTGGGGTTGGTATCCATTCCCATGGACAGAAGCGCCTGTTGGGCTACAATTCATGGGGTCACAAAGACTCAGACACAACTGAAGCGAGTGACACTTCACAATTCAGCCCCAAATATTCGATCTGGGTTTTCAAGAAAAGAGTTTTTGTGCTCTGTATCTTTTGTTTAAGGTATATTGTATAGCACAGGAAATTATATTTTTGTAATTATTTCTATAATTTTATAATTTAATATAAAATTTATAACAATATTATAATTGTTTTATACTTATTTTTATAATTATATTTATATAGTCTATAATAAAACAGTGAAAAATGAAAATTAAAAGAATAATTTACATACTTTAAGTTCAATGCGTGCTAATACACTGAAATCTCTCTTGAAAATGAAAAAAAGTGCAACATGTCAAATGCCTCAGGCTGATTTTACACTTAATCTCCATTGATTGCAAGCCTTATTCCTATTCTGAGAATTTTTATAACATATTCTCAGTAAATGAGAAAGTCACATTTACAGTATGTGTAAAATCTCAAAATTTTCTCATAAATCTGTCACAGTTGTCTTTTAGCAGGCACAATTTTGGAAAGCAAAGTTTCTTACCTTTTCCCAAGAAGCTGTAAATGCTTGCACATCCACGATCATTTCACCGTCTGACGGCAGCTGAGGATAGCACTGTGATACCTCATCAAGTAACAGAAAGTTCTACAGAAAAAAGGCAAAACACAGATTTTTTTTTTTTAACTGCAAAAAACAAAGCACAAACAAAATAATTGCTTCCCTGGAATTTGCAATAAAAAGTTTAATACCTATCATTTATACCTACCTATCATTTTACAACTATATTTTATTAGACCTTGGTTCATAGAAGAAATATTAAATAGAATATAGTATGTAACATACTATTATTATAGTATATGTACATCTAAATACATAATATAGTATAGCATATATGTAATATTGCGTATACATACATATATATAGAATGTCTGCATGTGCGTGGGTTCATGTATAAAACAAATGGTTCCTAGCCATGAGGCTATCTTTGTACTTTCTTTTTTTTTCTTTTTTTAATTTTATTTTATTTAACTTTACAATATTGTATTGGTTTTGCCATATATCAAAATGAATCTGCCACAGGTATACATGTGTTCCCCATCTTGAACCCTCCTCCCTCCTCCCTCACTGGTTCCTCTCTAATAAGAAAATATGTAAATAGTGCTGCGATGAACATTGGGGTACACGCAGGACTTGGAAGCAACCTAGATGTCCATCCACAGATGAATGGATAAGAAAGCAGTGGTACATATACACAATGGAGTATTACTCAGCCATTAAAAAGAATACATTTGAATCAGTTCTAATGAGGTGGATGAAACTGGAGCCTATTATACAGAGTGAAGTAAGCCAGAAAGAAAAACACAAATACAGTATCCTAATGCATATATATGGAATTTAGAAAGATGGTAACGATACCCTGTATACGAGACAGCAAAAGAGACACTGATGTAGAGAACAGACTTTTGGACTCTGGGATCGGGAGAGGGCAGGATGATTTGGGAGTATAGCATTGAAATATGTATAATATCATATCTGAAATGAGTCACCAGACCAGGTACGATGCCTGATGATGGATGCCTAGGACTGGTGCACTGGGACAACCAAGAGGGATGGTATGGGGAGGGAGGGGGGAGGAGGGTTCAGGATGGGGAGCACGTGTATACTTGGGGCGGATCCATCTCGATGTATGGCAAAAGCAATACAATATTGTAAAGTTAAGCAAAATAAAATTTAATATATATAAAAAAAGAAAATATGGATTTAAACTCCAATACGTTTAGAAGCTGGCCATTTTTATTGCTTTACTTGTGTTAGCAACAATAAACAGGTGAGCTGGCAGGAAATTATTTCATAAATATTAACTGAATCCCACCATGTGCCAGGCACCATGCGACACTGCTAGGAACACAGAGAGGAAGGCCCTTCCCAGGCCGTCAGGAATCAGGTGGCACAGGACAGGCTGGGAACACAAGACCAATGACAGACTCTGAGCAAACCTTGTACTCAACGCTTTTCTGCTCGTGTGTGTCAAATCTATATTACTGCTTGTCATCATTCTAAAAAGAAAACGCTCTTAAGTTTCTATGCCTTAAAAAATATTTCACAAGCATCTTTTCACAAATGCTGTCTCTTCTCCTTACTCGGTACGCCCTCTCCTCCACAGCAGGAATGGCCGCACCTACCACTTGTTATCTTCTACACCACTTGGCAGTCAATCGATGCAAAGTAGCTGAATAAGACCAGGTCTTATAAACTGCTACAAAGCTGACACACACATACAAGACAACTCCCTCTTGCCTGGCAAATGCTAGACATAATTCAATGGGAAAAGCTAGAGGGGTAGAGATACTGAACACACAACTTAGACCATTCCCACTCCCCAAGGTCCTGGAACTGTGAACATGGGGCAGAGATGGCTGGCTGTCCTCGAAATCTGCTCTCATTCTTCTGAGGTAACAGACCCTGGATTTCAGCTGCACTTGGCAGCCTGGAAGGAGGCCCTCTGCTTCTAGACTCCCGAGCAGATAGGAGCAGCCATGCAACCAAATCCAGGTCAGTGGAGAGTGACAACAACCAGGATCTTCCTCCACCCCAAGGCCTGGGCCTTGAGGGCTGCCAGCTGGGTCAAGGTCACATGTGATGGGGTAACAAGAGAGAAAGAGTCTGGGTCTCTAACACCACGGAGATGGACTGGTTGGATCTCCTTGCAGTCCAAGGGACTCTCAAGAGTCTTTGCCAACACCACAGTTCAAAAGCATCAATTCTTCAGCATTCAGCTTTCTTCATAGTCCAACTCTCACATTCATACATGACTATTGGAAAAACCATAGCTTTGACTAGTTGGACCTTTGCTAGTAAAGTAATGTCTCTGCTTTTTAATGGTTGCTGTAAATGTAATCAATTAAAGTGAGATCACAGTGGTGTAGGGTGGGCCCTGAATCCAGTAAGACTGGAGTCCTCATGAGAAATGCAGAGACAGATTTACATGCAGAAAACAGCTTACCTGATGGAGAGAAAGGCTGGAGTGACGGCAATTACAAGCCAAGGAATGCCACGTTTGGCCGGCAACCACTCAAAGCTAACAGAGGCAATACAGGGTGCTCCCTTATCATATTCAGAGGGATCCTGACCCTGCTGACACCTTGATTTTAGACTTCTGTCCTTCAGGACTGTGAAACAATACATTCCTGTGGTTTTAAGCCATGTGGTTTGTGGTACTTCATATCAGCAGCCCTAGGAAATCCATAGAGCCTCACAAGGATTCTTGCATGAGAGAAAACAAATGACCCCTATAAGCAGCTTTACCACAGGTAACTCTGGGACCCACAGGCAAACCAAATCCTAACTCATATGGGGAAAAACTGAAACAAGCAGGTGAGAATGTTTGAGAAAGAAAACAACACATAAACAGTAATCTACTACCTAAAACATCTTGACACCCCATTTATCATGCCTCAAAGTCATGTGATTGCAACCTTCTACTTAAAATGAAGAACTGGTCAAAGGCAGTTCAGTTCAGTTGCTCAGTCATGTCCTACTCTTTGCGACCCCATGAACCGCAGCACGCCAGACCTCCCTGTCCATCACTGACTCCTGGAGTCCACCCAAACCCATGTCCTTTGTGTTAGTGATGCCATCCAACCATCTCATCTTCTGTCATCCCCTTTTCCTTCTGCCTTCAATCTTTCCCAGCATCAGGGTCTTTTCAAATGAGTCAGTGCTCTGCATCAGGTGGCCAAAGTATTGGAGTTTCAGCTTCAACATTGAACTGGTCAAAACTGAATGTGAAAAACGTTCTGCAGAAAAAGAAAGATGTGATCCTTGCCTTTCTCTCAAAGCCCAGCTGGTGGGAGATGTGATTCATTCATGCCCTCCTCCTCTCATCCAGGCTCACTGAGAACCTATCATCGGGCATGGTGACTCCTACCCTCCACAAGCCTGAGTCCAGAAGGAGGCAGGATGGACAGATGGTGGTCTGAGGACACATTGGCAGGCTTTCAACCAGCACAGCTTGAGTTCTCTCTCCACACCATCTCCCACATTGTCAGCCAGGTACTAGCTCTCATCTGTCCTGAAACAGTTCATCTCTCTCCCAATTCTCTTTTCCCCTTGAAACAACATAGTTTAGAATCTCATTCGCCATTAGTCATCTCAATAATGCAGCTTTTCTTTTTCTGATTTCTTCTGCAACATCACTGACTCTACTCCAAGACAACTCCCTCCTGATCTCCTTACAGCCCCTCTGAGAGTGTCCACAAGCTTAACACTCCCCAGTGACCCAAAACACCTAAGTCCACACTCCACAGGTGGCCTCTGCCTGGACACCCTGAGTTCTGATTCCACCCATCCTTCCAGCCCTTCTTAAATACTAGCCACATTGAAATTAGCTCAGCAAATCCCCAGCTGGCACTGCCCTTCCTACTTCTGAATCCCCAGAAGATAGTAAGTCACGTACAGAGGAGACACTACATCATTTGTGCACTTATACAGTCCCAACTCCAACTAAGACCAAGCGCTACACAGTCAGCCCATTGAAGGCATCAGCTAAAAGAAGGAACAGACTGCACGGCTGTTCAAACCATCCAATCACTGACTGCATGGCTACAGCCTTACACAGTTTAAGCTGACAGAGCAACAAGCAAAAGGTGATGGGATAGGCTGGGACCTGGGACGCTTTATGGGAGCGTTTGCACCTGAACAAATGTCTCTTTGAGCAACAAACTACAAAGAAACCATAAGGGACTAAATATAACTGCACACATGCAAAGGCAATTTCAAACAGTAAGACGTAAAAACACCACAAGCCAACTGCCATTTCTGAGCTGCTGGGAGCAAAGCAGGGAACTGCGTATGATCTTGACACACAGCACCTGCAAGACGGTGGGCAGACCACAAAAGTCACCCCTGTGGCTCCAACGACCAAGCCTCCCCTACCCTCACCCCACTTAAGGAACCAGCCTGCACATCTCAAAGAATCAACAGGGCATCAGTTTCTTGTTTTCATATTTTGTGCTGTAGCACAAGCCTCAAAAAGCCTTGTCTGAATTTATCGTCTGGCCTATTATCAATTTCTATTGATTAAAAAGACCAAGGGCCCTGGAGAGTAATGTATATGTTACATATTCAGTCTAGACAGAATCAAATACAGTTTCAACTTGAGCATGTAACCAATATTGAGTGTGTGTATATTAGAATAGAAACCCCTCACTTTCAAACAAAAAAGAAAGAAAAGGAAAATTAATCCCTAAGTGAATTCAATTTATTGAGCACTTGTCCACAAATAATAGTCCTGAGGGGAACAGATGTCAGTCTTCCAAGGGTTAAAATGAGACCCCATGCTATACATGATCAGCTCCTAAAAGCATCAGAAGTGCTGGCTGTATTTTTTTTCAGGACTCAGTCTGATGAAAGAGATGAACTTAAATGGCCATTAGCCAGGAAGTGCAGACCCAGAACAGGTTATGCAGGAAAGTATAAACGTCAGAACTGCAGCCACAAAGACTGACTTCCCAGTGGCTGGTAATGGAAAACCTAAAGCTGCTTTGTGAACAATATAACCTCAGAGGCACATTTGACTGGATGCAAAAGTCACTGATTTGAGGTTGAGATCTTTTGCAATCCTATTGGAGTCATTTAGTGCCAAGACCATGGGTCCCCCTTCCTCTCTTTGATAAAAATAGAGCCTTCTTGGGCCTTTGAGATCATAATAAATCATTCATTTTCACAAAGACCATTTAATCTTCATTTTAAACAGAAATACTTGAGCACCTACTGTGTGCAAGGCCCTAGTCTTCATGATAAAAATTATTTACCCCTGACTAGAGACAGTTTTCAGAGAAGGCAATGGCATCCCACTCCAGTACTCTTGCCTGGAAAATCCCATGGATGGAGGAACCTGGTGGGCTGCAGTCCATGGGGTCGCTAAGAGTTGGACACAACTTCACTTTCACTTTTCACTTTCATGCATTGGAAAAAGAAATGGCAACCCACTCCAGTGTTCTTGCCTGGAGAATCCGAGAGACGGGGGAGCCTGGTGGGCTGCCATCCATGGGGTTGCTAAGAGTTGGACATGACTGAAGCAACTTAGCAGCAGCAGCACAGACAGTTTATAAAGGAGACAGGAGGTATGGTGGGAATCACAGGTTTGAAAGGAAGGGGGCAGCTAGAGACAGGCTTAGACACTAAGCAAAATAAGGACAGGAACAAAAATGCAGAGATTGGACATCAGGAGGAAAACATCTATGGAGCAAAGAATCTAGTTTTTCACAGAGAACTAAGTGAAGCTGAGGCCACTCTTCCTGCCCCGGGAATAGGACTTCTCAGTAAGTTCCTCCCCTCCGGGTCCAGAGAGGAATCCTGTTCACACTGGTACTGTGCACAGTTGTTGCCTAGTCATTCCAGGTAGCAAGGAGATGCAATCTGTTTGTGTCTCCTGCTTTCAGACATTTTATTTATTTATTTTTTTAATTTTATTTTGCTTAACTTCACAATATTGTATTGCTTTTGCCATACATCAAGATGAATCCGCCACAAGTATACATGTGTTCCCCATCCTGAACCCTCCTCCCTCCTCCCTCCCCATACCATCCTTCCGGGTTGTCCCAGTGCACCAGCCCCAGGCCTCCATTATCAGGCATCATACCTGGACTGGCGACTCATTTCAGATATGATATTATACATATTTCAATGCTATTCTCCCAAATCATCCCACCCTCTCCTGCTCCCAGAGTCAGACATTTTAATTGTCCAGCAGCCATCCCAGAGATGGGGGAGCCTGGTGGGCTGCCGTCTATGGGGTCACACAGAGTCAGACACGACTGAAGCAACTTAGCAGCAGCAGCAGCAGCAGCAGCCACCACTGAATGTCAAGAGCCTGTGAGGCTTTATTTATGCTACTGTCCACAAAGGAGCACGGGTCTTATGATACTTTTAACACACTTTACCTAAGAAAAGAGGGAAATACATACATTTTGGAAAGACTGCCAGCTTGGCACTGAAAGAGTTAAATCTCACTTAACTGNAGGGTCTACAACCTACAAAGAAGAGACCAGAAAAGGCATTTGTCTTGTTTTCAACAAAAGCATCAAGCAGACTGTGGATGTTACCAATTACATAGTGTCAATTTTTAAAAGAAGTGTTTCTCTTACCGGAGTGATGAAAATGACATCCCAAAGCAGCTTTGCAAAAGCAGAAGAATAATGAGAACCGCCATCCCAGCAAGACAGGACATTCCTATTTCCATCCAGAGCAGAGCAGTCACTGCGATAACCTGCAGTGGCCCCACCCACAGATAGTGCAAGAATGTTGTTACCTTAAAAGAGAGAGACAAAGCCTTCTTAGGACTGCATACAATACAACGAGTGAGGACACAGTGTAGCAACAATCTGCTTTGAAGGAACAGACAGAAACCTAAACAGCAATGACCTCACTGGGTTTTAAACCTGCTGAAGCAGAAATCCAAGTGTCCACCCAAGATGATGCCATTCAGGGGAGCACAGGGCTGGCTTCAGGGATGTCCTGGGAGAATCAGACCAGCAGCATTGAAGGAAGATGTTGATTTTTGTCCACAACACAGATGAGCTGAGGGCTTCCCCAAATGCTCTCTGTCCTAGAATTTAGACCCCATCTCCTCTGGGGAACCATGGCATCCCAGGAAAATCTATATTATGGTACCTACCACTTTCTCCAATAATTACTTGTGTATTTAGCTCCCTAATAGGCTGTGGCTTCTATAGGGCAAAAACTAAGCTCATCCCTGAAAGTGAGCAGGGGCCTTACTTCATGTTTGATGAATGAATACTTGAAACAGAAGTATTTAGTGCAACACAAATCTGACTAACAGCTACAAGGCCTTGGGTAATGTGATCTATGCATAAGGCCAGTGGAAAAAAGATTGTGGAGAGGATGGTAGAGAGGAGTTGTGTCTTGCTGGGGACCACACACTTGGCATTATTCTTCACAGGTTCCCTATGCAGCAGGCACTGAACAGGGTGCAGGGGAAAGAACAATCCCTCCCACCAGGCCTTCATCATCCAGAGGAGTAGGAAGACAGTTCAGCAATACCCACACCACGTGCCAAGAAGGGCCACTCCAGGAGGACCCCTAGGGACACTACCAAACCTGAGCAAGAACACTGCTGCCTATTTATTATTAGAAAAACAAAACTCTCATTTACAGAACAATACATATAATTACATCTAAGTTGCACACAGAGAAATGAAAGTTGAATAAATACAACCTTTGTCTTACATCCTCAATGGAATCCGGGCCGACACCAAACCCTGACACCTTGCATCCCAATAAGCTGAACCCAGTGAGAAGGATGGGAAATGGAAGAGGATCCCTCAGGGGCAGCTCACCTGGTCAAACCTGTTCACATCATTGGACAGCAGGTTGACTATCTGGCCTGTGGTGGTCTTCCCCATGGCTGAGCTACTCAGGCGAAGGGCCTGAAATGAGAGAGACAGAGAACTGGATTCCTAAGGTGATACCAAGTCATCTTAGAACATAACACAATGGAGCATGTGTTCCTGGGGTCTTCAGTGGTGTCAGCAGGAGCAGGATGACCCCTGACAGCAGGGCTTTAGGGACACTTGTTCAGCCTCTAACTCCTGAGTGTGGCAGCAGCCCCTCCAGCAAGGACGGCAAAGGGAGGAGCAGGAGGTAGAAGCAAAATCCCCGTCCTATTTCAGTGAACTTGGACCTGTCTGAAGGGTAAAGAGTGTAGGTTTACACTTAAGAGACAACTAAGTAATTTTGAGCCAAATTAGATGAGAGCAGAAAGGCTAATTTAAGGAAGGAAATTTGGAGACTTGGACTATAAATCTGGACTCAATCATTAATTCTGTGGGTGACAATATTTAAACACTTCAGGCTTAGTTTGTTCGTTCTGAAATGAGCAAGTATAATATTCAAAACACTGTTCCTATGAGGAAACTTTGTTCCTATAGCCAGTCTGCTGACTTACAAAAACCACAACCCGTGTTACACAATCCCTTTATTTAGTAAGAAAAATGTCCTAGAGATCTGAGGAAACTGAAGACACACCAGGAGCTGTTTCAACAGACCACTAACTGGAGCCACTGATCCAAACACAATTTTATACTTTATAAAAATGCTTTGTTTACTCCTCAGGTTAAAGAAAACCAATGATCAAGTGAGAGTGTAAAATACAACCACAATGGAAGAGAATATGGAAGTTCCTCAAAAATTAAACATGAAATTATCATACAATACAGAAATTATACTACTAATGATATACTCAAGCAAAACTAAAAACACAAACTTGAATGGACAACTTAACTGATATTCAGAGCATCTATGTTCACAATAGCTAAAAGGTGGAAACAACTGTTCATTGACAGATGAGAGAATATACAGAATGTTGTATAGACCTATAATGTAATATTATTCTGTCTTAAAAAGGAATTAAATTCTGACAACTGCTATAACATGGATGAACCTTGCAGATATTGTGCTACAGGACATAACACACACACACACACAAAATGACAAACACTGTATAATTCCACTTAACAGGAGGTACCTACAATAGTCAAATTCACAGAGAGAACAGTGCTGGGTAAGGGGACAGGGGTTGGGGAGTTAGTGTTTAATGGGTGCAGAGGTTCAGTTTGGGGGAAAAAAAGTTTCAGAGATGAATTATGGTGATGGCCACCAACAATGTGAATGCACCTAATGTCACTAAATGTTGCATTGAAAAGGAGTGAAAATAGGACACTTTATGCCGTGTATATTTCCCCACAATAATAATAAAAAAAAGATCAATTATCAAAAGCCAAAAGTAACTTTACCAAATTTGTGGCAATGTATTAATAAATAAATGGTAAGTCATTTTTATTTATGGAAACTCCTACAGGATCATTCAAAATTCAGCCGAAAAAAGCATGAAAATGCTGAATGGGCCATATTAGGAGTGGCAGATGTGCGGCCTTAGAGATACCCTGGAGACCTGCCCCAGCCTGGAATCCATGGTGTAGACAAACTACAGCTACGAGTTTAGCAGCCACTCCATTTCTAACACTCGATCTGGTTTCTTCCCAGGACAGGGATCAGGAGGTGGGGCCCAAGATGAACCACAAATGTTCAGAGGGGACTTTCAGAGCTGCTTTGTCACACCAGTTTTTGGGTCCTAGGGAATCAGTCCACCTGTAACCTGAAAAGGAGTGTCTTGTTTCTGGAACAGGAGGAGTCTAGATGTAAGGCTGTGCACAAGGAAATCTGTCTTTCCCATGTTTCTAGAATTTCAGATTATGTCAATGGTGTAATCCCCACAATTTTTGACTTCATATCAGATCAGATCAGTTGCTCAGTCGTGTCCGACTCTTTGCGACCCCATGAACTGCAGCACGCCAGGCCTCCCTGTCCATCACCAACTCCCGGAGGTCACTTAGACTCATATCCATCGAGTCAGTGATGCCATCCAGCCATATCGTCCTCTGTCGTCCCCTTCTCCTCTTGCCCCCAATCCCTCCCAGCATCACAGTCTTCTCCAATGAGTCAACACTTCGCATGAGGTGGCCAAAATACTGGAGTTTCAGCTTTAGCATCATTCCTTCCAAAGAAATCCCAGGGCTGATCTCNTGGATCTTCTTGCAGTCCAAGGGACTCTCAAGAGTCTTCTCCAACACCACAGTTCAAAAGCATCAATTCTTCGGCGCTCAGCCTTCTTCACAGTCCAGCTCTCACATCCATACATGACCACAGGAAAGACCATAGCCTTGACTAGGCGAACCTTTGTTGGCAAAGTAATGTCTCTGACTTCATATAGGAACCATCTTTTGGTTACATTCACATAAGCCAACGTGCCAGGTCAGATCACATTTCCAAAAGGCAAGATTTCAAAGTGTTAGAGGGAAGAGGAAGAAAGACAAGTGGACAATGGCTCACCTGTGCAGCAAAGAGTGAGCTTTGACTAAACCATCACCTCACACCTAACTTAAAGCTTTCACAAGGCAGTTCTGGTAAAATTTCATAATTATTATAAGAGTTATGGAGAAGGAAATGGCAACCCACTCTAGTGTTCTTGCCTGGAGAAACCCATGGACAGAGGAGCCTGGCAGGCTATGGTCCGTGGGGCACAAAGTGTGGGACACAACTGAGCGACTATCACTCACATGAGAGTTAGGCGTGATCTGAAAAGACAAATATTCAGCCAATTGGTGGAGAAATCTGAGTATCCATCTCCTAAATGGTTAAAGATGAAACAGAATAACAAAGATGATGCTGAACGGCAGTGAAGACCCTGACTGGACTGTGTGGGCACTGCTGAGATTTCCACATCACCCAGAAGGAAACCAACTCAGATGCTGCTGCCAACAAGACAGTGAGGTCTCCAGGTTCACACAGTCCCAGGATGTACAAGACTCTGCTCAAGGAAAGATGAGATGACATCTCACTGTCTGCTGACAGAAGTATTCCGAAGAAATGGAAGTTCTAGATAAGTAGCAACCAGGTAAAAGAAGCAATATTTTAAGTTTAAGCTGTCTGGGTTTATCTTTCAATGAGGGCTATATTTATTAATAAAAATTGCATATGTTTAAGGTTACCACATGATGCTTTTATATACACATTGGGAAATGATTACTATAGTAAAACCACTTAAAATATCTACTACCTAATATAGTTATCCTATTTTACATGTGTGGTGAGAACATTTACGATCTACTCTCTTGGAAAATTTCAAGGCTACAATAAAGTCAAATAAGGATTTTTTTTTTTAAGCAAATAGTCTGAGGCAAAGAGGTATCCAAGGTCAAATTTAAACAGAACCCTTCACCTCTTGACATTCATATATCTGTGACAATACCTTTGTAAAGATACCTGAAATCCTTATTCCTTTTATACTAGTTTAGACCAGGGTAAACTGTGAAATAATTTCCTGGCATTCCTCAGTACAAAATCAGTGAACACATTAAATCAGTTCTAATTAAAAGTGCTATGATCCATCCACAGATGAATGGATAAGCAAGCTGTGGTACATATACACAATGGAGTATTACTCAGCCATTTAAAAGAATACATTTGAATCAGTTCTAATGAGGTGGATGGAACTGGAGCCTATTATACAGAGTGAAGTAAGCCAGAAACAAAAACACAAATACAGTATACTAACGCATATATATGGCATTTAGAAAGATGGTAAAAATAATCCTATTTACAAGACAGCAAAAGAGACACTGATGTATTGATCAGACTTTTGGACTCTGGGACCGGGAGAGGGTGGGATAATTGGGGAGAATAGCATTGAAATATGTATAATATTATATCTGAAGCGAGTCGTCAGTCCAGGTACGATGCCCGATAACAGATGCCTGGGGCTGGAGCACTGGGACGACCTGGAGGGATGGTGTCGAGAGGGGAGAGGGAGGAGGGTTCAGGATGGGGAACACATGTATACTGGCGGCGGATCCATCTTGATGTATTGTAAAAGCAATACAATATTGTACAGTTAAGCAAAATTAAAAAAAAAGTGCTATGATGCATACTAAAGATAAAAGGAAATATTGTATTAAAGTAGCTTAAATGAAGAGCAACAAATTCTCTCTAGAATGAAACAGTGTAAAATTTCTAGTTTTATCTAAAAAAATCCTACTATTTTCTTTAATATCATTAACAACAATCACATCCATAGAATATAGTGAGTGAGTCTATATTTGGCATGACTTCTCTTTATATTTTCTCTAATTAACGTAACTAGATTGAATATAATTAGATGGGTCTTTTAAAATTATAATCATTCCCTTTCTCAAATACATTATCTGCTTCTAGATATAGTTTTATTGATCCAATCTCCTTACTTCCCTTTTAAATAAATATCTGATGTAAATTAAGGTTTTAATGAACAACAAAAAATTTTTTCTATAAACAGCACTATGGGATCTAAGCATGAAGACACTAAAAATCAGCTTGATACTTTTGATGCTTATTTTTCAATATTAATTTAATATTTTAAAATATAATTTAAAATTAATTTAATACTACAAATTTAGTGGGTATTATGCCACAGCCTATGGCTACAAGTTATCAAGGGCAGCCCTCATGTAATCTCAAAAGAAAAATTTTCGTTATTTATTGGTAAAGGTTACTTCAACAACAAACTTTCTTGATGCAAATAGCAAGCTTCTTTAGGAAGGTGTAAACGATCCCAGTTATGTAATTTTTAGTTTACAGAGAACCTTCCCTAAATGTCCCTGAGGATTCAGGGGAGGTTCACACCGTGGTACCGAGCGATACTCACCTTGCGGTAGATCATATGGCACAGGGCTACTCTCAGCCTCATCCCCACACGCTGCATGTGGCAGAAGCACAAGTGGTGCAGAACGGCCCACACGAGTGCGCAGGCGCTGAGCCCTGCCGCGTAGCCATAGGCTTCGTGCAAAGCGGTAGAATCATTGGGATCATAGTTTTCAACATAACTAACCATTTTCCCCAAAAATATAGGTTGGACTACTCTGGCACCTTCCTAAAATAAAAGAAAAGCCTTAATTAGAAATGTCAGTTTTTCTTAATACAAGATTTACTTTTAGCATTAGCAGGTTAAAAATACATTTTGACAAAACGCTACGTTCATGGCTAATTTAAAAGAAAAATATGCAGATCCACTATCTCCTATAAGACAAGCAGGCAACAGTTTAACCTTATGGCAAAATTTTACATTCAAAGATAGTAAAGCCTTAGTACCTTATGCTTAGTACACTGTGGATACTCAGTATAAATATCAAAACCAGTGCTTTAGAAGTCATTTGACACAATACAAGTGAGCCTTAATATGAATAAAGAAGAAGGTGGCATAAGAAGAGGAAGAAATCTGCTTCCATATGAATTAGCCTGCTGGAAGCCTACCCCTGTCCCCTGTCCTCTCAATGTCCCAGCCCAATAGAAAGTCAACCTGGTTCACATATGGGAGACATGCTTTCATCACCTTCTTCAGGAATCTTTATGAACTGATACCCTGGCACAAACACCCACTCCTTTCCATCCCAAATTCCACATGTCTGTAGATCAAGAGAAAGGAAACCAGCTTCAGTTGGAACACCATGAAGAAATCAGGCTTGGCAGCTCTGCAGGCTCTCAGCTCCCGAGAGCACTGCCTCAATATGCCTCTACCCTCTAGAAGTTGGAATGTTCCTTGGAGTAAAAAATTAAACATGGTGGCTGCTGCTGCTGCTGCTAAGTCGCTTCAGTCGTGTCTGACTCTGTGCTACCCCATAGACGGCAGCCCACCAGGCTCCCCCATCCCTGGGATTCTCCAGGCAAGAACACTGGAGTGGGTTGCCATTTCCTTCTCCAATGCATGAGGGTGAAAAGAGAAAGTGAAGTCACTCAGTCATGTCTGACTCTTGGCGACCCCATAGACTACAGCCTACCAGGCTCTTCAGCCCATGGGATTTTCCAGGCAAGAGTACTGGAGTAGGGGTGCCACTGCTAAAAAACGATGTCTTTTGTGGTTCTCCATCCACCATCCACTGCAGTTGGTGGTTTGGAAGAAATGTTCCCAGTCCTCCCCTCCCCAAGGCTAAAGCAATTGACACAAGGTGCACTGAGGCTTCCACCCTGAGTAAGACTTAGGGAAGCAAGTTTATTTCTCAGAGAAAAAGGCAAAGAAACAGCAACACCTACCTACCCTGCCAAACAGCCACTTCATCCCACAACTTACTTCCTTTGTCCAGTCACCCCTTGAAGGTCTCCTTTTTCCCTGGTCCCCTTCCTTCACCATCAAGGAAAACCACTCAGTGAATGAAAACCACACACCTAAAGTAAACATCTCCACCCTCAACATCATTTCCTACACAGACTTCATAGAACTGCCTTATGATCCAGCAATCCCACTGCTGGGCATACACACTGAGAAAACCAGAATTGAAAGAGACACATGTACCCCAATGTTCATAGCAGCACTGTTTACAATAGCCAGGACGTGGAAGCAACCTAGATGTCCATCCAAAGATGAATGGATAAGAAAGCTGTGGTACATATACACAATGGAGTATTACTCAGCCATTTAAAAGAATACATTTGAATCAGTTCTAAGGAGGTGGAAGGAACTGGAGCCTATTATACAAAGTGAAGTAAGCCAGAAAGAAAAACACAAATACAGTATACTAACGCATATATATGGAATTTAGAAAGATGGTAAAAATAACCCTATTTACGAGACAGCAAAAGAGACACTGATGTATAGAACAGACTTTTGGACTCTGGGACTGGGAGAGGGTGGGATGATTGGGGAGAATAGCATTGAAATATGTATAATATCATATCTGAAATGAGTCGTCAGTCCAGATATGATGCCCGATAACAGATGCCTGGGGCTGGAGCACTGGGACGACCTGGAGGGATGGTGTGGGGAGTGGGGAGGGAGGAGGGTTCAGGATGG
>SJYU01002878.1:81600-91939 GCA_006410795.1 Tragelaphus strepsiceros
GTCTCATTAAACCTCAGCATTCCTGTCTTGTTCTACACACATGCACACATGCATGCACACACACACACGTTCACAGGCTGCACCAGCTGCCTCTCCTTCCATGAAGTCAGGGAAATGCTCATCTACTATAGAGAATCAAGAGAACACTACTTAGCTGAAGAAGTATAAGTAAGATAATCAGACCGCAGCAAAATGATCAGTTCTGATACATTTCCACCATGTCCTGTCATCCATCCCAAGAGGCATAGAGACCTCTTGGAAGAGTCCCTCATACAGTGGATTGTCAAACACACTGTGTATAGAGTTTCCTGAGATGGAAATGTGGAGGCCACACAGAGAAGCAAAAATGTCAAACTGTACACATGGGCAGTCCCAGCCCAGGTGTCGCCAAGGGCAGTCCAGTGCTGCAGCCACAAACCACCAGAAGCCCAGCAGGAATATCTGCCATCCCCAAATTTCCTGAAATTTGTGATTCTTTTTGGGAATCACTGTTGCCTTTTACTCAGCTCTCCATTGAGTCTAACATCCTTGTAATTACAGGAGAAATAAGGGTAACATCACTCACCAAAGAGAATATGGTTAGGTGCAACAAATCCAGCAAAAAAGTAAATAAAGGCATATCACTACCACATAAACATATCTGTTTTTTTTTTTTTCACTGAGAAACAATATTTAATAACCCAGTTGTGGGACTTCCCTGGTGGTCTGGTGGCTAAGATTCCACACTCCCAATGCCACAGACCTGGGTTAGAGCCCTGGTCGGGGAACTAGATCCCACACGTGACAACTAATACCCAGCACAGACAAATAAATAAATATTTTTTTAAAAAAAACAGTTTATCAAAAAGCCTCATTAAGGTATAATGCCAGTTTAGGGCCTATACCTTTCACTCATCTGTCAATTCTTTTTTTTTTTTTTTCTTGATAATGATTTTTCTTTCTTTGGAATAGAAATTTTCAAAAGATAATAAAGGTTTTCAGTCATGACCTTTTACTTTGAATTTGGGAGGAAAGTCATTTGTTATTCTTAAGCACTATTTTGGGACTTCCTCCAATGGCTCAATGATAAGGAATTCATCTCAATACAGGAGACACAGGAGATTCAGGTTTGATCCCTAAGTTGGGGAGATCCTCTAGAGGAGGAAATGGCAACCCACTCCAGTATTCTTGCCTGGAGAATCCCATGGAAAGAGGAGCCTGGTGGGCTACAGTCCTTGGGGTCACAAAAAATCAGACACAACTGAGTAACTGAGTACAAATGCACAAGTTTCCTCTAACAAGGAGCAGTCGTGGTAATTCAGAAAGGTGATGAAAAGTATAACATACAAGGAATTTCCACTCTGGCATAAGTTGCAACTAATGAAAACAGAAAATTGATATTATACTCCATATGAAAAATAACAGCAAGCAAAGAACAGTTTTCCCGTAATTTCTCTATCTCAGAAAAATAGAAAGCAAAATACTGAATAGCACAAAATTGTGAAAACAAAACCCCAAAGTACATATAGAGAATAAGAATACACATGTTAAATATGATTCTTGCAAGCTTCCAGAACACATAGGGCAGAAGTGATTACAGCCCTCAAAGCTAGACTAAGTAAATCCATCCCCTCCACACTCAAGGAAAGGTTAGAGATGAAGAGTCATTTAACAGGACAGCTATCAGCACCATTTGTAATTTGTGAATATTTCCATTTCTGGCATTTGGTAAAACTGGCTGAGGCAAACCAGGCAAAAAATTTTCAGACTACCAGAAGATTAGCTCCTACACATGCTCAATGCTCCATTCCAAGTATTATCTCCAAATCAAATAGTGGTGTGAATCCCAAGGAAAGGTCCAATTTCAGAAGACTCTGTCTTCGAGAGTCTCTAAGAGAGGCAAGGAGTAGCTGTGGCTGGGGACACAGACACTGCTGGCAGCATTCCCAGGATCTAACCTCACCATGTATACACAAGTGTGAGCACACACCACCAAGGAATTCTTTCATCTGCACATTACCGATTCTCACCTTCAACTAATAAGAGAGAAAACAACTGAGAAAATATTCATTATCAACCACACTGCTGCTGCTGCTAAGTCACTTCAGTCGTGTCCGACTCTGTGCTACCCCATAGATGGCAGCCCACCAGACTACACCGTCCCTGGGATTCTCCAGGCAAGAACACTGGAGTGGGTAGCCATTTCCTTCTCCAATGCATGAAAGTGAAAACTGAAAGTGAAGTCGCTCTGTCATGTCTGATTCTTATCGACCCCAAAGACTGCAACCTACTACGCTCTTCCATCCAAAAGTACTGGAGTTGGGTGCCATTGATTTCACTTATCAACCATGAAACTAACCAAATTAAAATGTGCTTGATAAGCAGTTCAGTTCAGTTCAGTTCAGTTGCTCAGTCGTGTCCGACTCTTTGCAACCCCATGAATCACAGCATTCCCGGCTTCCCTGTCCATCACCAATTCCTGGAGTTCACTCAGACTCATGTGCATTGAGTCAGTGATGCCATCCAGCCATCTCATCCTCTACTGTCACCTTCTCCTGCCCCCAATCCCTCCCAGGATCAAAGTCTTTTCGAATGAGTCAACTCTTCCCATGAGGTGGTCAAAGTACTGCAGTTTCAGCTTTAGCATCATTCCTTCTAAAGAAATCCTAGGGCTGATCTCCTTCAGAATGGACTGCTTGGATCTCCTTGCAGTCCAAGGGACTCTCAAGAGTATTCTCCGTCACCACAGTTAAAAAGTATCAATTCTTCAGTGCTCTGCTTTCTTCACAGTCCAACTCTCACATCCATACATGACTGGAAAAATCATAGCCTTGACTAGACAGACCTTTGTTGGCAAAGTAATGTCTCTGCTTTCGAATATGCTATCTAGGTTGTTCATAACTTTACTTTCAAGGAGTAAGCGTCTTTTAGTTTCATGGCTGCAATCACCATCTGCAGTGATTTTGGAGCCCCCCAAAATAAAGTCAGCCACTGTTTTCACTCTTTCGCTATCTATTTCCCATGAAGTGATGGGAACAGATGCCATGATCTTACTTTTCTAAATGTTGAGCTTTAAGCCAACTTTTTCACTCTCCACTTTCACTTTCATCAAGAGGCTTTTTAGTTCCTCTTCACTTTTTGCTATAAGGGTGGTATCATCTGCATATCTGAGGCTACTGATATTTCTCCCAGCAATCTTGATTCCAGCTTGTGCTTCTTCCAGCCCCTCGTTTCTTATGATGTACTCTGCATATAAGTTTAATAAGCAGGGTGACACTACACAGCCTTGATATACTCCTTTTCCTATTTGGAACCAGTCTGTTGTTTCATGTCCAGTTCTCACTGTTGCTTCCTGATCTGCACATAGGTTTCTCAAAAGGGAGGTCAAATTTTCTGGTTTTCCCATTTCTTTCAGAATTTTCCACAATTTATTGTGATCCACACAGTCAAAGGCTTTGGCATAGTCAATAAAGCAGAAATAGATGTTTTTCTGGAACTCTCTTGCTTTTTCCATGATCCAGCAGATGTTGGCAATTTGATCTCTTGTTCCTCTGCCTTTCCTAAAACCAGCTTGAACATCAGGAAGTTCACAGTTCATGTATTGCTGAAGCCTGGCTTGGAGAATTTTGAGCATTACTTTATTAGCGTGTGAGATGAGTGCAATTGTGCAGTAGTTTGAGCATTCTGTGGCATTGCCTTTCATTGGGATTAAAATGAAAACTGATCTTTTCCAGTCCTGTGGCCACTGCTGAGTTTTCCAAATTTGCTGGCATATTGAGTTCAGCACTTTCACAGCATCATCTTTCAGGATTTGAAATAGCTCCACTGGTATTCCATCACCTCCACTAGCTTTGTTCATAGTGATACTTTCTAAGACCCACTTGACTTCACATTCCAGGATGTCTGGCTCTAGGTGAGTGATCACACCATCGTGATTATCTGGGTCGTGAAGCTCTTTTTTGTACTGTTCTTCTGTGTATTCCTGCCACCTCTTCTTAATTCTACTTGTGTTAGGTCCATACCATTTCTGTCCTTTATTGAGCCCATCTTTGTATGAAATGTCCCTTGGTATCTCTAATTTTCTTGAACAGATCTCTAGTATTTCCCATTCTGTTGTTTTCCTCTATTTCTTTGCATTGATCGCTGAGGAATGCTTTCTTATCTCTTTTTGCTATTCTTTGGAACTCTGCATTCAGATGCTTATATCTTTCCTTTTCTCCTTTGCTTTTCACTTCTCCTTTTCACAGCTATTTGTAAGGCCTCCTCAGACAGCCATTTTTCTTTTTCACATTTCTTTTCCATGGGGATGGAAAAGAAATCATGAAAACATTACACAGAGTTATTATTATAAAATAACTAAATTTTAAAAAAGCAATTCCTAAAATTTTAGAGTAAAATTACAAAGAAGTACCTAAATACATAAACCCATTCTGTTTTGTTTTGCAAAGCCATACAAAAAAAGAACTATCAAAAGTGATTTGAAACAAAATAATTTGAAAACACAGTTTCAGTGTGATGCACTCAAATGAACATAATATGATCTCCAAAAGAAAATAAAAATATTAGATTGCTTTCAGAAGTCACTTTATAACGTACAACAAATGAATAATTATGTTGATATCATTGAGAATTGGGCTTAGACATTAGACAAAGAGAACAGATGATGGGAGAAAAGAGACATGCAAGAACAATAACAATAAACTGTGGAAAATTCTGAAAGAGATGGGAATACCAGACCACCTGATCTGCCTCTTGAGAAATTTGTATGCAGATCAGGAAGCAACAGTTAGAACTGGACATGGAACAACAGACTGGTTCCAAATACGAAAAGGAGTACGTCAAGGTTGTATATTGTAACCCTGCTTATTTAACTTATATGCAGAGTACATCATGAGAAATTCTGGGCTGGATGAAGCACAAGCTGGAATCAAGATTGCTGGGAGAAATATCAATAACCTCAGATATGCAGATGACACCACCCTTATGGCAGAAAGTGAAGAACAACTAAAGAGCCTCTTGATGAAAGTGAAAGAGGAGAGTGAAAAAGTTGGCTTAAAGCTCAACATTCAGATAACTAAGATCATGACATCTGGTCCATTCACTTCATGGCAAATAGATGGGGAAACAGTGGAAATAGTGGCTGACTTTATTTTGGGGGCTCCAAAATCACTGCAGATGTTGACTGCAGCCATGAAATTAAAAGACATTTACTTGGAAGGAAAGTTATGACCAACCTAGACAGCATATTCAAAAGCAGAGACATTACTTTGTCAACAAAGGTCCATCTAGTCAAGGCTGTGGTTTTTCCAGTGGTCTTGTATGGATGTGAGAGTTGTACTATAAAGAAAGCTGAGCACCAAAGAATTGATGCTTTTGAACTGTGGTGCTGGAGAAGACTCTTCAGAGTCCCTTGGACTGAGAGGAGATCCATCCAAATGGAGATCAGTCCTGACTGTTCAATGGAAGGACTGATGTTGAAGTTGAAACTCCAATATTTTGGCCACCTGATGCGAAGAACTGACTCCTTGGAGAAAACCCTGATGCTGGGAAATATTGAAGGTAGGAGGAGAAGGGGATGACAGAGGATGAGATGGTTGAATGGCATCACTGACTCAAGGGACATGAGTTTGAGTAAACTGGCATGCTGCAGTTCATGGGGTCACAAAGAGTCGGACATGGCTGAGTGACTGAACTGAACTGAAGCACAATACGATGAAGTAAAAACACTAATGTCCTATATCTGAATTGAATTGGAAACACCCGTATAAACATATTTGTTTACCTTAAAAAATGTATTCTAACTTTGTCTAATGAAAAGCCAAGAAAAACAATCAAGAGCAGTAAGCTCCTCTAGCAACCAGACTATAGTCTATAAATACCATTTCACACTAAAAGAAGACAGGGCTGCTTGGAGAAATGGATGATTCCAGGGCTGAGCAAATGCTGTACAAAATGAGATAAAAACATCCTATCATACCAGAAACCAAAAAACAAAACAAAAAAAAGACATTAAAAAAAAAACCTAGCAAAGACTTCTAGAGTATGTGCAAAATACTTAGTACATAACCTGAATAGACTCACATTGCCCAAAGATGGTCAAATGTTTGCATAAGCATAACAAATGGAATGGACTGAAGCAGGTCAGAAATGCTGAAATCCATGAGCTCAAACTGAAATATACATAACCAAACCAAAAAAACAATAAAAACTTACTAGCCCCAGAGGAGAACCAATTTATCATTTTGAAAACAGGTCTTAAAAAGTGAAAAAAATCATTTTCTCCTACTCTCCCTATAAATGCTATATTTCATGGTTAATCAAAAAGCTTACAACATCCCCATTTTGCAACCCTTAATGAATTAATGGACTTTGAGAA
This sequence comes from Tragelaphus strepsiceros, assembly GCA_006410795.1. Classification (NCBI taxonomy): domain Eukaryota; kingdom Metazoa; phylum Chordata; class Mammalia; order Artiodactyla; family Bovidae; genus Tragelaphus; species Tragelaphus strepsiceros. Next base: position 87,956 of record SJYU01002878.1, read on the forward strand.
AAGATCATGAATAGCTCCTAACATTACACACACACCCATACCATCACCCCTCCTACACACAAAAGATGTTATCTACCTCATAAGGGAGATATACAACCCTACCTCCTACATAGACAAATGGGGTGAAGAAAATCCAAAGGAGTTACATCAAACTTCTAGACCTAAACACCAAACTAAGGTGCCATAGGAACATGTTCAGTGACACAGGGGGAGAAGCTATCAGCCGAATCCAGGCTGTGGGAATCTCTACAGGACAACCTAGAGGCTCGGGGTGGAGGGGAACAGAAAAGCAATTGCATAACCTGTGTCAGCCAAGTGTACCTTATTTAATACTGCTTCCAACAGAAGAGGGGAAAAAGACAACTGTGAGCACTGGCTAGTTATTGATGACATTGAAGTTAATACTTATGCATAATAATAATGTTTATGCTAAATATGTTTAGTGGGGGGAGATTCCACATCTTTTAAAGATATATACTAAAATATTTATGGATAAAAATGGTATGATGTCTTGGAACTGTTTTAAAATAATCTTGGGAAGTGAGAGTGAGTTTCAGATGAATCAAGACTGCTCATTATAGCAATTATTGAAGCTGACTTAGGGTGACATAGGGGCTTATTTCCCTTTACCCTTCTGAGTTCTTAGCTGAGGATCTTTATAATAAATGACAGAATAACAGGAGAAAATCAAACAAGTTTATTAACATGTATATTTCTGATACACATGCAAAATAGCAAGAAGAATTGAGGCTGTGGGAGGAGAGGAAGCCTCAGGACATGATGTAGAGAGCACTGGTCTAGGAATCAGAAGGCTATGCTTCAGAAACCAGGTCGGCCATCTGCAAGTCACAAGATTCTAAGCCCATCAAGTATCCTCCTGCATCTCCAGGTCCTTATCTATGGAAACTCCCACCTTGCCTCCCTCGGAGGAATCCTGGGACCACTAAATGAGCTGCAACAGCTCAAAGTGCTCTGAAATCATTTCAACATCTTAATTAACAGAAGTTCAGGGCAGAGACTTACTCTATTCATAATAGCAGAGGCTGGTTTCACAAAGGGCTTGGAAAACTCATTGCTGCTTACAGATGATTGTAGTAGAACAAGAACTCTTGAGAAAAATCATGTGTCAAAGCCAAATTTTCTAGCCTGTAATTAAAGTTTCACTTCTAAGCAGATTGATAAAATTTTTAACCATTATGAATGCAGTCTTTTAAAAAAGAGACACTTACCACCCTGACTACTTAAAAAAAATGCACTGAGGGGAGTAAAGTGAACAAGTGAAATAGGTGAGGAAACTTAAGAGGTACAAACATCAATTTGTCAAATAAATAAAACAGAACTGGAAGAAAAGATAAATAAATAAAATATTTAAAAAGAAATCACAAGATTGTAATATATAACATAGAAAATATACTCAATAATACTGGAATAACTTTTTATGGTGACAGTTGGTAACTAAAATTACTATGTACTGTATCAAATATTAAATCACTAATGATGTATACCAGAAACTAATAAAACATTGTAAGCCAATCATACTTCACTTTAAAAAAATCTTTTAATTTTGCAATAAAAACTTACATATACTTAGAAAAAAGCAAAGAAAATGGATTGAAAAGCATCACCCTCATTTATAACTCAAGGTCATCACGGTGGGTATTACTAACACCTAATGGCTAACATTGGAGAAGGCAATGGCACCCCACTCCAATACTCTTGCCTGGAAAATCCCATGGGCAGAGGAGCCTGGTAGGCTATAGTCCATGGGGTCGCTAGAGTCAGACATGGCTGAGTGACTTGACTTTCACTTTTCACTTTCATGTATTGGAGAAGGAAATGGCAACCCACTCCAGTGTTCTTGCCTGGAGAATCCCAGGGACAGGGTAGCCTGGTTGGCTGCCATCTATGGGGTTGCACAGAGTCAGACATGACTGAAGTGACTTAGCAGTAGCAGTAGCAATGGCTAACATGATGCTCTCAGGAACCAGCAGGACACACAGCAGGTCTGCTCTGCCGGTCCCCCTCCACTTGGCTCAGTGCCCCCTCCTCCTCTCCCTTGCTGTGTGCTCCTCAGTGGTAACTCTCAGCCCACAGTATCTTTGCCACCAGCAACCACTCCTCAGCCTCCTGGGTTGGGAAGTGAGGGACACATGGAAGAAAAGGTTGGAAAATAAATGCAAAGACCACTCAGCTTTCAGGGAACCAGCTGTGAGTCAAGGCACAAAGCCCATTGTGGGACTCTCAGAGGATTCTGTTTACTTCCTGCGCATCAGCTGAGCTCCAAAGTGAAGATTTACACAAACATGTGCTTCCCAACGTCCACCTGGAACAGAGACTATCAGTAAAAGTGGCCTCAGACAAAGGACAAGTGACCAGACAAGACCAGGCCACTTCTTAGGGTTCTGGGAAAAGGACATAGTTCCCAGCCACTTCTCCCATCTCAGAGGAAGGGACTGGGTGAATCCACTCTGGCTCTCTGAAGTCACCCCACTTACACACCAGCAGGTGGAGACCTTCCCTCTCAAAAGAGAAGCCCTGATGACCTGGGGAGATGATCTCTGTGACTCAGGCCCAGGCAGAGACTTCAGGCTCCTCCTCTCCATGCTGAGGGGTCTGGGCAGGTGGGAACCTGTCCTCCCCACCTGTGGTTCCTATGGAGGTACACACAGGGGCCAGGGGTGCTGGGAACTTGCTGGCTGTTCTGTTCTAATTAGGGGTGACCTGTGCAGGCTCCACAGCCTGGTACTTGTTTCTCTGAGCAGTAGAGATACTCCTCACTTCTCATAGGACAGAGGTTTTCATTTTTTTTTTCCCAAAGTTGCACCATTTTATTTTTTTAAATTTTATTTTATTTAACTTTACAATATTGTATTGGTTTTGCCATACATCAAAATGAATCCACCACAGGTATATACGTGTTCCCCATCCTGAACCCTCCTCCCTTCTCCCTCCCCATACCATCCCTCTGGGTCGGGATGCCTGGGCCAGGACAGAGGTTTTCATATCTCAAAATCCTAAAACCTAAAAGCCTCACCCTGGTCTGGCATCACCCTGCTTTTTCCCGCTGGTGCCTCCAGGAGTACCTGGGAGGCCCTGCTCGTGTTGTGGGTGCAAAGAGCACACCGCTTGGGACCATGGATGATCCACAGGGCATTCTGTGCAGCCAAGGAATTGAAAGAGGGATGGAGTTCACCAAGGAAACATGTTTGTGTTTTAGAGACTTCTGGGTTGAGTTTACATCTTCCACTGTCTAACATACAAAGACCAACAAGCAGTACAGATAGATCACAACACGGGAAGTTGCTTCATAAAATCAATTATTTAACTAACTAGCACTGCTAATAGATCTAGCAGTACTACCACACAGACGAGCCCCTACATTTACGGTCCTCTACTCCCCACTTCTCCACCATGACCACCCAACGACCAGTCTCCTAAAAAAGGGGTCAGGGCTTTACCAGTTGCACCTTGTCCAGCCCCCAGAGACCCTTCTGGACCCTCAGGTGGCTCAGATGGTAAACAGTCTGCCTCTAGGGCAGGAAACCCGGGTTTGATCCCAGGGTCAGGAAGATCCCCAGGAGAAGGAAACAGCAACCCACTCCAGTATTCTTGCCTGGAGAATTCCATGGGCAGAGGAGCCTGGAGGGCTACAGTCCATGGGGTAGTAAAGAGTCGGACATGACTGAGCGACTAACACTTTCACTTTTGGCAGGATGTATTCCAGGGGCTGGACAACTTTGAAACCAACACTCCCAGCACCACAGCGAGGACAGATTCGCTCTCAGGAAGAACTCCAGATCCTGCAGCCTCTCCCTCTAAGTCTGCTTTTCCCATGAGCTGCCACAGCCAAGACCCAGGACTCATATTAGGATGGGATCCATCCAAGGCTTAGTGACCCCACCCAAAGAACCAACATCCCAGGACAGCAAGAAAAACCAGCAGCTCAGTTCAAACCCAGCCACATGGGCTATGCTTTGAGACCCA
>SJYU01002878.1:91959-136294 GCA_006410795.1 Tragelaphus strepsiceros
TAGATGTTTTTCTGGAACTCTCTTGCTTTTTCCATGATCCAGCAGATGTTGACAATTTGATCTCTGGTTCCTCTGCCTTTTCTAAAACCAGCTTGAACATCAGGAAGTTCACAGTTCACATATTGCTGAAGCCTGGCTTGGAGAATTTTGAGCATTACTTTACTAGCGTGTGAGATTAGTGCGATTGTGCAGTAGTTTGAGCATTCTGTGGCATTGCCTTTCATTGGGATTAGAATGAAAACTGACCTTTTCCAGTCCTGTGGCCACTGCTGAGTTTTCCAAATTTGCTGGCATATTAAGTGCAGCACTTTCACAGCATCATCTTTCAGAATTTGAAATAGCTCCACTGGTATTCCATCACCTCCACTAGCTTTGTTCGTAGCGATACTTTCCAAGACCCACTTGACTTCACATTCCAGGATGTCTGTCTCTAGATGAGTGATCACACCATTGTGATTATCTGGGTCGTGAAGCTCTTTTTTGTACAGTTCTTCTGTGTATTCTTGCCACCTCTTCTTAATGTCTTCTGCTTCTGTTAGGTCCATACCATTTCTGTCCTTTATCGAGCCCATCTTTGCATGAAATATTCCTTTGGTATCTCTGATTTTCTTGAAGAGATCCCTAGTCTTTCCCATTCTGTTATTTTCCTCTATTTCTTTGCATTGATCGCTGATGAAGGCTTTCTTATCTCTTCTTGGTCTTCTTTGAAACTCTGCATTCAGATGTTTATATCTTTCCTTTTCTCCTTTGCTTTTCGCTTCTCTTCTTTTCACAGCTATTTGTAAGGTCTCCCCAGACAGCCATTTTGCTTTTTTGCATTTATTTTCCATGGGGATGGTCTTGGTCCCTGTCTCCTGTACAGTGTCACAAACCTCATTCCATAGTTCATCAGGCACTCTATCTATCAGATCTAGGCCCTTAAATCTATTTCTCACTTCCACTGTATAATCATAATGGATTTGATTTCAGTAGACCACAAATGGTATTTTAGTTAAGTTATATTGTGTGTAAGCCAGAGTGACTTACTGACAACCTGATATGTGTGTTTATATGTTTGTACGCATATGTCTAATTTTCTCCCTACCTCTTTGTGTATTTAAAATGTAGTTTTGTTTGTTTGTTGTTTTTTTTTAAAAAAACAATGTCCATGAATGTAGGATTCTAATTAGGCACAGATGTGTAATTTGGATATATATCACTTTCCTTTTAATTTTTAACAGGTGGCTAAACCCCTTGTTTAAAATTGGTCACAAACGGAAATTAGAAGCAAATGATATGTACTCGGTGCTTCCAGAAGATCACTCCCAGTACCTCGGAGAAGAGCTGCAAGGGTGAGCACAGACAGGAGGGAGAAGGGGAGGGAGACTGAGAATTTCCACGTGTGGCTAAAGGTGTAGCCAGAGCTTTGCCTTCCTCCAGGGTCTTCTGAGCCTCCTTCCCTGACACTGAACCCTCAGCCCTTCACGCTGATCCCGGGCTTAGCCCACTTTGGAGGTTGGGGGAGCCTGTGTTCCCTGTGTGAGTGGATGTGGAGGGAGCCCACAGCCATGGCCCTGGAGACCTAGCTCTGTCCCCAGAGTTGGGGTCCCTCTGGGACTTTTCCCTGAAGACCTGGTCTGGTGCTTTTCCTGGTGCTTCAGGCTCTGCACTGCTCATCTTTCGGGAGCCCTGCGAGCAGTTACCCAGCATCTATGGGCAGCCACGGAGCGCCCTGTAGTGAAGGCTTGTCCTCTGCTCTGTCCCTCCCCTATTTTCCTGTGGCAGGGCTGTTCCTCACTGTGCTTTGTCTCTCTTTGCAGGCACTGGGATCAAGAAGTTTTGAGAGCCCAGGAGGATGCACGGGAGCCTTCTTTAATGAAAGCAATCGTAAAGTGTTACGGGAAATCCTACTTAGTTTTGGGAATGTTAACATTTCTTGAGGTAAAAGCTTTTCCATACAGTGCTTTGCATTTCAGTGTACATGGGTCAGTCCTGAGATGGATGGACTGAGGTGGGGAGAGGACAGTGGCTTAAGGTCTAAGGGTAAACCTCATCTAGGAATCATGATGTAGATCAGTGGTTGCATTTCTCTTTAGAACAGACAGGTGCTTAAAAGACTTGACCTCTGTGGATTACTATTTTTCTTTTAATAGTTAAAACATAGTGTAATGGAAAGATAGCACCGGAAAGGGAAGATATTTTATACCATGTTAGGATGTTCTTGGTGCTGAGTATAAATACTGAGTGATCCTGGATCAAAAGAATATATTACAACCTCAGGGAATATGTGTCCTGTGGTTTGTAGGAAGTAAACCTCAGACGTCAGAGATGAGAAGATGGCAACAGATGTAACAGATTCCAAAACAAAGGCCAGAAGCAGAATTTTAATACAGCATTCAGACAGTAATTTGAAGTAGAGGATTTATGTGGCAACAACAGAACTATGTTCAGCAACATGGAACTGAACATTATTTTTCATACAAAGTTAAAAGCACATTATATTTCTTTCCTGACCACTTGCCCAGTCCCCATCTCTTTGAGAGAGACAAGCTTCATCATAATTATTTCATCTGATTGATGACAGTCATTTATAACTTTATTGCTGCTTCTGTCTTGGTATTCCTTTGGAAAAGGTGTATGGATTCATTACATATTCTAATGTATTGCCTATAGATTGTAAGATAAAGTCAAACACATATCTGCTGATACTTTTTAAATTGACCTGCCCTTATACTTAGAAATGTCTCTTAATAGTAGGCTTCCCTGGTGCTCAGAAGAATCTGCCTGCAATGCAGGAGACCCATGTTGAATCACTGGGTCAGGAAGATACCCTGGAGAAGGAAATGGCAATCCACTCCAGTATTCTTTCCTGGAGAATTCCATGAACAGAGGAACCTGGCTTGCTCCAGTCCAGGGGGATGCAAAGAGTTGGACACGACTGAGCAACGGTTACTCACTCAAACTTGGAGTCGAGTCCAGAATAATGTAAGACATTTTACCGGTGCTCAGCAAGTAATTGTTGACTTTTCCAGGTCACATCTGATAAATGCTTTCTAAGAAAGGATCATCCCATTCCTCTGGAACAGAACCTGGGGCCTTGCATCTGGGCTGGAATTGCCAGAGCGCCCAAGAGCTCTTCCCTGGGTTGTCCCTGGCACACCCTTCCCTAGGGTGCCCCCTCCCCATAGGCCAGGTCACCCAGGCCAGACCCCTACTTGGGAGGAACTTCAACTACACCATGAATTCTGTGCACCCTTCATGCTGGTTTCCATCCTGGCTTGTGGGGGTGGTTTGCTGGTTGAAGGGGGATCTTGGTAGCCTGGCATTGGCAGAGGGTGGAGGAGGGGATGTGCAGGGAAAACTAAAGGCAGAAAGTTGTGAGGTCAGTGACCTCCATGACCCTGAAGATCCTGGGTCAATATCCCCCCAGAGAACAATCCACCTGGAGACACAGTGCCATCAGCCCCCCTGTTCTGGCTGAGCCTGCTGGGGGTCTGCTGCAGACCCCCCTAGGTGGCTTGTGCTCTCTGTGGTCCCTTAGTGTTGCCTTAGGGACACGGGCAGCCTGTGAGTGTGTGAGGGCAGGAGGGATGGAGGATGCAGTTGCTGTGAAAGGGTGCTTTAGGTGGAGAAGGTGTGAGCTGTCCTCAGTCCATTGTGTTGGGGTGAGGTGAGTGGGTCAGGTGGTTTACAGGTGGGCATCGTGGCTCTTATTTAAAGGCTGTCCTGGACTGAAGGGCACTGTGGACAGTGGGCAGCTGGGAAAGTGAAGTCCACCCATACAACTGGAAGACAGAGAATCTGTCAGCTCACAGGTGACTGGATGGTTCTGGGAGATGGAATTCTTGTTGGTGATAGAAATGGATTGGGTATTGTGCCAGAGGGTGGGACAGGTATGTGGGGCAGAGTGCCATGCTTGAGGGGGGACTGACCACCTAGGTACTGCAGCGCCTTGTGAAGGACAGGGGTGGGAGAGGGGACAGGAACCCTTCAGGCTGCCCCAGCCCTTCTTTGTCCCGTATGCAGCTGTCCCAGTGATGGTATTTCCACATAGTCACAGTAAGTCTCTGAAATACACAGGTGGTGAGCTGGTGTGGCCTGTTTGTGCAGGATGTCCTGACCTCACACAGCAGAGCTCTCATGAATTCTACTTGTCCGGAAACTCTGGGGTCTCGGTGTCTGCCTGTGGCTCATGCCAGGTGCTGGGTTGGATGAGTGGCCTCTGGGTTCAGTGTTGGATCATATCAGGAACAGGTCTTTCTCTGCTGTCCCTGTTTCTCTAGTTTCTCTTTGGTACTGGATGCTAAAGAAGCTTAAAGTCAAGTGGGTCTCAAAGCATAGCCCATGTGGCTGGGTTTGAACTGAGCTGCTGGTTTTTCTTGCTGTCCTGGGATGTTGGTTCTTTGGGTGGGGTCACTAAGCCTTGGATGGATCCCATCCTAATATGAGTCCTGGGTCTTGGCTGTGGCAGCTCATGGGAAAAGCAGACTTAGAGGGAGAGGCTGCAGGATCTGGAGTTCTTCCTGAGAGCGAATCTGTCCTCGCTGTGGTGCTGGGAGTGTTGGTTTCAAAGTTGTCCAGCCCCTGGAATACATCCTGCCAAAAGTGAAAGTGTTAGTCGCTCAGTCATGTCCGACTCTTTACTACCCCATGGACTGTAGCCCTCCAGGCTCCTCTGCCCATGGAATTCTCCAGGCAAGAATACTGGAGTGGGTTGCTGTTTCCTTCTCCTGGGGATCTTCCTGACCCTGGGATCAAACCCGGGTTTCCTGCCCTAGAGGCAGACTGTTTACCATCTGAGCCACCTGAGGGTCCAGAAGGGTCTCTGGGGGCTGGACAAGGTGCAACTGGTAAAGCCCTGACCCCTTTTTTAGGAGACTGGTCGTTGGGTGGTCATGGTGGAGAAGTGGGGAGTAGAGGACCGTAAATGTAGGGGCTCGTCTGTGTGGTAGTACTGCTAGATCTATTAGCAGTGCTAGTTAGTTAAATACTTGATTTTATGAGGCAACTTCCCGTGTTGTGATCTATCTGTACTGCTTGTTGGTCTTTGTATGTTAGACAGTGGAAGATGTAAACTCAACCCAGAAGTCTCTAAAACACAAACATGTTTCCTTGGTGACCTCCAACCCTCTTTCAATTCCTTGGCTGTACAGAATGCCCCGTGGATCATCCATGGTCCCAAGAAATGTGCTCTTTCCACTCACAACACAAGCAGGGCCTCCCAGGTACTCCTGGAGGCACCAGCGGGAAAAAGCAGGGTGACACCAGACCAGGGTGAGGCTTTTAGGTTTTAGGATTTTGAGATATGAAAACCTCTGTCCTGTGAGAAGTGAGGAGTATCTCTACTGCTCAGAGAAACAAGTACCAGGCTACGGAGCCTGCACAGGTCACCCCTAATTAGAACAGAACAGCCAGCAAGTTCCCAGCACCCCTGGCCCCTGTGTGCACCTCCACAGGGACCACAGGTGAGGAGGACAGGTCCCCACCTGCCTAAGGCCCTCAGCATGGAGAGGAGGAGCCTGAAGTCTCCGCCTGGGCCTGAGTCACAGAGATCACCTCCCCAGGTCATCAGGGCTTCTCTTTTGAGAGGGGAGGTCTCTACCTGCTGGTGTGTAAGTGGGGTGACCTCAGAGAGCCAGAATGGATTCACCCAGTCCCTTCCTCTGAGAGGGGATGAGTGGCTGGGAATTATATCCTCTTCCCAGAACCCTAAAAAGTGGCTTGGTCTTGTCTGGTCACTTGTTCTTTGTCTGAGGCCACTTTTACTGATAGTCTCTGTTCCAGGTGGAGGTTGGGAAGCACATGTTTGTGTAAATCTTCACTTTGGAGCTCAGCTGATGGGCAGGAAGTAAACAGAATCCTCTGAGAGTCCCACAATGGGCTTTGTGCCTTGACTCACAGCTGTTTCCCTGAGAGCTAAGTGGTCTTTGCATTTAATTTCCAACCCTTTCTTCCATGTGTCCCTCACTTCTGGTCAACCCAGGAGGCTGAGGAGTGGCTGCTGGTGGCAAAGATACTGTGGGCTGAGAGCCACCACTAAGGACCACACAGCAAGGGAGAGCAGGAGGGGACACTGAGCCAAGTGGAAGGGGACCTGCAGAGCAGACCTGCTGTGTGCGCCCTGCTGGTTCCTGAGAGCATCATGTTAGCCATTAGGTGTTAGTAATACCCACCGTGATGACCTTGAGTTATAAAAGAGGGTGATGCTTTTCAATCCATTTTCTTTGCTTTTTTCTAAGTATATGTAAGTTTTTATTGCAAAATTAAAAGATTTTTTTTTAAATTGAAGTGTGATTGGCTTATAATGTTTTATTAGTTTCTGGTATACATCATTAGTGATTTAATATTTGATATAGTACATAGTAATTTTAGTTACCAACTGTCAGCATAAAAAGTTATTCCAGTATTATTGAGTATATTTTCTATGTTATATATTACAATCTTGTGATTTATTTTTAAATATTTTATTTATTTATCTTTTCTCCTGGTTCCGTTTTATTTATTTGACAAATTGGTGTTTGTACCTCTTAAGTTTCCTCACCTATTTCACTTGTTCACTTCACTCCCCTCAGTGCATTTTCTTTAAGTAGTCAGAGTGGTAGGTGTCTCTTTTTTAAAAGACTGCATTCATAATGGTTAAAAATTTTAGCAATCTGCTTAGAAGTGAAACTTAAATTACAGGCTAGAAAATTTGGCTTTTACACATGATTTTTCTCAAGAGTTCTTGTTCTACTACGATCACCTGTAAGCAGCAATGAGTTTTCCAAGCCCTTTGTGAAACCAGCCTCTGCCATTGTGAATAGACTAAGTCTCTGCCCTGAACTTCTGTTAATAAAGATGTTGAAATGATTTCAGAGCACTTTGAGCTGTTGCAGCTCATTTAGTGGTCCCAGGATTCCTCCGAGGGAGGCAAGGCGGGAGTTTCCATAGATAAGGACCTGGAGATGCAAGAGGATACTTGATGGGCTTAGAATCTTGTGACTTGCAGATGGCCGACTTGGTTTCTGAAGCATAGCCTTCTGATTTCTAGACCAGTGCTCTCTACATCATTTCCTGAGGCTTCCCCTCCTCCCACAGCCTCAATTCTTCTTGCTATTTCACATGTGTATCAGAAATATACATGTTAAAAAACTTCTGTTTGATTTTCTCCTGTTATTCTGTCATTTATTATAAAGATCCCCAGCTAAGAACTCAGAAGGGTAAAGGGAAATAAGCCTCTATGTCACCCTAAGTTAGCGTCAATACTTGCTATAATGAGCAGTCTTGATTCATCTGAAACTCACTCTCACTTCTCAAGATTATTTGAAAGCAGTTCCAAGACATCATACCATTTTTATCCATAAATATTTTAGTATATATCTTTAAAAGATGTGGAATCTCCCCCCACTAAACATATTTAACATAAACATTATTATTATGCATAAGTATTAACTTCAATGTCATCAATAACTAGCCAGTGCTCACAGTTGTCTTTTTCCCCTCTTCTGTTGGAAGCAGTATTAAATAAGGTACACTTGGCTGACACAGGTTATACAATTGCTTTTCTGTTCCCCTCCACCCCGAGCCTCTAGGTTGTTTGTCCTGTAGAGATTCCCACAGCCTGGATTTGGCTGATAGCTTCTCCCCCTGTGTCACTGAACATGTTCCTCTGGCACCTTAGGTTGGTGTTTAGGTCTAGAAGTTTGATTTAACTCCTTTGGATTTTCTTCACCCCTTTTGTCTATGTAGGAGGTAGGGTTGTATATCTCCCTTATGAGGCACATAACATCTTTTGTGTGTAAGAGGGGTGATGGTATGGGTGTGTGTGTAATGTTAGGAGCTATTCGAGATCTTTTCTCAAAGTCCATTAATTAATTAAGGGTTGCAAAATGGGGATGTTGTAAGCTCTTTGGTTAACCCTGAAATATAGTATTTATAGGGAGAGTAGGAGAAAATGATTTTTTTCACTTTTTAAAACCTGTTTTCAAAATGATAAGTTAGTTCTCTTCTGGGGCTAGTGAGTTTTTATTGTTTTTTGGTTTGGTTTTGTATATGTCAGTTTGAGCTCATGGATTTCAGCATTTCTGACCTGCTTTAGTCCATTCCATTTGTTATGCTTGTGGAAACACTTGACCATCTTTGGGCAATGTGAGTCTATTTAGGTTGTGTCCTAAATATTTTGCACATACTCTAGAAGTCTTTGCTAGTTTTTTTTTTTTAATGTCTTTTTTGTTTTGTTTTGTTTTTTTGGTTTCTGGTGTGACAGGATGTTTTTATCTCATTTTGTACAGCATTTGCTCAGCCCTGGAATCACCCATTTCTCCAAGCAGCCCTGTCTTCTTTTAGTGTGAAATGGTATTTATAGACTATAGTCTGGTTGCTAGAGGAGCTTACAGCTCTTGACTGTTTTTCTTGGCTTTTTCATTAGACAAAGTTAGAATACATTTTTTAAGGTAAACAAATATGTTTATATGGGTGTTTCCAATTCAATTCAGATACAGGACATTAGTGTTTTTACTTCATCTTATTGTGCTTCAGTTCAGTTCAGTCACTCAACCATGTCTGACTCTTTGTGACCTCATGAACTGCAACATGCCAGGCCTCCCTGTCCAGCACCAACTCCTGGAGTTTACTCAAACTCATGTCCCTTGAGTCGGTGATGCCATTCAACCATCCCATCCTCTGTCATGCCCTTCTCCTCCTGCCTTCAGTATTTCCCAGCATCAGGGTTTTCTCCGAGGAGTCAGTTCTTCACATCAGGTGGCCAAAATATTGGAGTTTCAACTTCAACATCAGTCCTTCCATTGAACAGTCAGGACTGATCTCCATTTGGATGGATCTCCTCTCAGCCCAAGGGACTCTCAAGAGTCTTCTCCAACACCACAGTTCAAAAGCATCAATTCTTTGGTGCTCAGCTTTCTTTATAGTACAACTCTCACATCCATACATGACCACTGGAAAAACCACAGCCTTGACTAGATGCACCTTTGTTGACAAAGTAATGTCTCTGCTTTTGAATATGCTGTCTATGTTGGTCATAACTTTCCTTCCAAGTAAGCGTCTTTTAATTTCATGGATGCAGTCAACATTTGCAGTGATTTTGGAGCGCCAAAAATAAAGTCAGCCACTATTTCCACTGTTTCCCATCTATTTGCCATGAAGTGATTGGACCAGATGCCATGATCTTAGTTTTCTAAATGTTGAGCTCTAAACCAACTTTTTCACTCTCCTCTTTCACTTTCATCCAGAGGCTCTTTAGTTATTCTTCACTTTCTGCCATAAGGGTGGTGTCATCTGCATATCTGAGGTTATTGATATTTCTCCCAGCAATCTTGATTCCAGCTTGTGATTCATCCAGCCCAGAATTTCTCATGATGTACTCTGCATATAAGTTAAATAAGCAGGGTTACAATATACAACCTTGACGTACTCCTTTTCCTGTTTGGAACTAGTCTGTTGTTCCATGTCCAGTTCTAACTGTTGCTTCCTGTCCTGCATATAGGTTTCTCAAGAGGCAGATCAAGTGGTCTGGTATTCCCATCTCTTTCAGAATTTTCCACAGTTTATTGTTATTGTTCTTGCATGTCTCTTTTCTCCCATTATCTATTCTCTTTGTCTAATATCTAAGCCCAGTTCTCAATGATATCAGCATAATTATTCATTTGTTGTACGTTATAAAGTGACTTCTGAAAGCAATCTAATATTTTTATTTTCTTTTGGAGATCATACTATGTTCATTTGGGTGCATCACACAGAGACTGTGTTTTCAAATTATTTTGTTTCAAATCACTTTTGATAATTCTTTTTTGTATGGCTTTGCAAAACAAAACAGAATGGGTTTATACATTTAGGTACTTTTATGTAATTTTACTCTAAAATTTTAGGAATTGCTTTTTTAAAATTTAGTTATTTTATAATAATAATTCTGTGCAATGTTTTCATGATTCCAAAATCAAGAAAAGTCTACTTAAAGAAGTCTAGTATCATTGTTAGCTCTATTCTAATTCTCCTTCTCCTTTTATAGATAGCTTTCCAGGCTAATTTTGACTCATCTTTATATTAATGTTTCTTAAGTAATTTTTTTTTCCTCAACATTTTATTTTTCTGACTGTGCAGAATGAACATTTTCAATTTCAATACTGTAATCTCTGGACTTTTCTGGAAGCATGAAATGTGCAATGGAACTCTGGTAAAAAGTCTTTGTGATCATTGAAATTCCTTGTAATTCCTGCAGATCAGGTCTGCAGCCATTCCAGGCTCAGATGCCATGACAGTGCGAGAGTGGAGGTTAGCAGATACTTACATGGGGTTAGTTTCCGCATCCAGAATCTACAGGGAGAGGAATCTTCTCCAGCCTAATCAGTTGAACTTAAACCAGTTTCTGGAGGCTGGGTCTTGGGTGACAGAGTGCAGTTATTCCCTCCCAGGTGATGCTAAGGTGTGGTCAGGATGAAGACCAGTGTGTATGAAAAGAGTGAAGGCTAGTATGTCTAGAATCCTGATGGTTATGATTTCCGCAGGTTCACTGCTTTTCCTCCTTATATTTGGATTTTTCTCAACTCTACATTTTGTCACCTTTCACCCGGTTCTAAAGATTCTATTTGTTTTTTCCTACAAGCCCATTCTTTTCTGCTTATATGTCTCTCTCAAGAGTTTGGTAAAACATTGATAGCTTGTTTCTATTTTTGTGTTTTGTTTTTCCCCCATGAATGAGATATTGGGAAGTTGTATTCAAGTGCATTAATGTGGAGAAGGAATTCTATCCACTCAGAAGTTCTAGCATCTAAGCTAACACTGCAAGAAGTTACCCTAAGAAGCAAAAGGTGGGACCCAATGTCAGGTGCTTTCATGAGGTTGAATACCAAGGACTCTACCAATAAATGTCTACCTAGAGCTTCCCTGGCAGTTTACTGGTTAAGACTCCATGTCCCCGGTACAGATGCCAGGTTGTTTTGTTGTTTTTTGTTTTTTGTTTTTTTTTTTTAACTTATTTATTTTAATTGGAGACTAATTGCTTTATAATATTGTGGTGGTTTTGCCAAACATCAACATGAATCAGCCATGGGTGTACATGTGTTCCCCCACTGAGAACCCCGCTCCTACCCCTCCTACCTTCCTCCCTACCCCATCATTCTGACTTGTCCCAGAGCACCAGCTTTGAGTGCTCTGCTTCATGCATCAAACTTGAACTGGTCACCTGTTTTACATATGGTAATATATATGTTTCAATGCTATGCTCTCATATCGTCCTGCCCTCTCCTTCTCCCATATAGTCCAAAAGTCTCTTCTTTACATCCCTATATCTTTTGCTGTCTTGCATATAGGGTTGTCATTACTGTCTTTCTAAATTCCATATATATGCATTAATATACTGTACTGGTATTTCTCTTTCTGACTTACTTCATTCTGTGTAATAGGCTCCAGTTTCATCCACCTCATTAGAACTGACATAAATACATTCTTTTTTATAGATGAGTCCGAGAGCTGGTGATGGATAGGGAGGCCTGGCGTGCTACAGTTCATGGGGTCGCAAAGAGTTGGACACAACTGAGCGACTGATCTGATCTAATCTGATCTGAATATTCCATTGTGTATATATACCACAACTTCCTTATCCATTCATCTGCCAATGAACATCTAGGTTGCTTCCATGTCTAGCTATTGTAAATAGTGCTGTAATGAACATTGGGGTACATGTGTCTCTTTCAATTCTGGCTTCCTCAGTGTATATATGCAGCAGTGGTATTGGTGAGTGGTATGGCAATTCTATTTCCAGTTTTTTTAAGGAATCTCCACACTGTTATCCATAGTAGATGCCAAGGTTTTTGATCCCTGGTAAGAGAACTAAGATTCTGCATGCCACATTGTATGCCCAAAATAAAAAGTCTGCCTCAGAGACTCAGACTCTCAGATAATCCTGAATAATGAATGTATTGGTATTAAATTCAGTTCTTTTAAAGATCCTTTATGATTTCAGATTTGTGAAAAATTCTTGTGAAAGAATAAAACTATATACTCAATTGGTTTGTGGAAAGAATACACATGAGGTCACAGATTGATGTCGAAGAGGAAGGGATTAAGGCAGTGTTTGACCTTGTTCCTGCTTATC
Source organism: Tragelaphus strepsiceros (assembly GCA_006410795.1). Taxonomy (NCBI): domain Eukaryota; kingdom Metazoa; phylum Chordata; class Mammalia; order Artiodactyla; family Bovidae; genus Tragelaphus; species Tragelaphus strepsiceros. The sequence continues at coordinate 104,027 of SJYU01002878.1, forward strand.
AAGGGGATGCTACTCCACGTCCGAGGTCAGGGGCAGCGGCCGAGAGTGCCAGGCTGTGACAGCACAGGAGCAGCGAAGAGGAGCTACCCCATGCACGAGGTCAGGGGCAGCAGCTGGGAGGAGCAACTCCACATCCAAGGAGCAGTGGCTGCGCAGGTGTAGGAGGGCCTGGAGGAGCTATTGCACATTCAAGGTCAGGAGGGATGGTCGTGAGGAGATACCCCTCGTCCAACATAAGGAGCAGTGGCTGCAATTTGCTGGAGCAGCCATGAAGAGATACCCCATGTCCAAGCTAAGAGAAACCCAGGTAAGACGGTAGGTGTTGCAAGAGGGCATCAGAGGGCAGACACAATGAAATCATAATCACAGAAAACTAGTCATTCTAATCACACTAGGACCACAGGCTTGTCTAACTCCATGAAACTAAGCCATGCCCTGTGGGGGCCACCCAAGACGGATGGGTCATGATGGAGAGATCTGATAGAATGTGGTCCACTGGAGAAGGGAATGGCAAGCCACTTCAGTATTCTTGCCTTGAGAACCCCATGAAAAGTATGAAAAGGCAAAATGATAGGATACTGAAAGAGGAACTCCCCAGGTCAGTAGGTGCCCAATGTGCTACTGAAGATCAGTGGAGGAATAACTTCAGAAAGAATGAAGGGATGGAGCCAAAGCAAAAACAATACCCAGTTATGGATGTAACTGTTGATAGAAGCAAGGTCCGATGCTGTAAAGAGCAATATTGCATAGGAACCTGGAATGTCTGGTCTGTGAATCAAGGCAAATTGGAAGTGGTCAAACAAGAGATGGCAATAGTGAATGTCGACATTCTAGGAATCAGCGAACTAAAATGGATGAGAATGGGTGACTTTAATTCAGATGACCATTATATCTACTACTGCGGGCAGGAATCCCTCAGAAGAAATGGAGTAGCCATCATGGTCAACAAAAGAGTCTGGGATGCAATCTCAAAAACGAGAGAATAATCTCTGTTCATTTCCAAGGCAAACCTTTCAATATCACAGTAATCCAAGTCTGTGCCCCAAACAGTAACGCTGAAGAAGCTGAAGTTGAAGGGTTCTATGAAGACCTACACGACCTTTAAGAACTAACACCCAAAAAAATGATTTCGTTTTCATTATAGGGGACTGGAATGCAAAAATAGGAAGTCAAGAAACACCTGGAGTAACAGGCACATTTGGCCTTGGAATATGGACTGAAGCAGGGCAAAGACTAATAGAGTTGTGCCAAGAAAATGCACTGGTCATAGCAAACACCCTCTTCCAACAACACAAGAGAGGACTCTACACATGGATATCACCAGATGGTCAACACCGAAATCAGATCGATTATATTCTTTGCAGCCAAATATGGTGAAGCTCTATACAGCCAGCAAAAACAACACCAGGAGCTGACTGTGGCTCAGATCAAGAACTCCTCATTACCAAATTCAGACTTAAATTGAAGTAAGTAAGGAAAACCACTAGACCATTCAGATATGACCTAAATCACATCCCTTATGATTATACAGTGAAAGTGAGAAATAGATTTAAGGGATAGATTTGATAGACAGAGTGCCTGATGAACTGTGAAGGAGGTTTGTGACATTGTACAGGAGACAGGGCTCAAGATCATCCCCATGGAAAAGAAATGCCAAGAAGAAAAATGGCTGTCTGAGGAGGCCTTACAAATAGCTGTGAAAAGAAGAGAAGCGAAAAGCAAAGGAGAAAAGGAAAGATATAAACATCTGAATGCAGAGTTCCAAAGAATAGCAAAAAGAGATAAGAAAGCGTTCCTCAGCGATCAATGCAAAGAAATAGAGGAAAACAACAGAATGGGGAAGACTAGAGATCTGTTCAAGAAAATTAGAGATACCAAGGGAACATTTCATGCAAAGATGGGCTCAATAAAGGACAGAAATGATATGGACCTAACAGAAGTAGAATTAAGAAGAGGTGGCAGGAATACACAGAAGAATTGTACAAAAAAGATCTTCATGACCCAGATAATCACGATGGTGTGATCACTCACCTAGAGCCAAACATCCTGGAATGTGAAGTCAAGTGGGTCTTGGAAAGTATCGCTACGAACAAAGCTAGTGGAGGTGACGGAATTCCAGTGGAGCTATTTCAAATCCTGAAAGATTATGCTGTGAAAGTGCTGAACTCAATATTCCAGCAAATTTGGAAAACTCAGCAGTGGCCACAGGACTGGAAAAGATCAGTTTTCATTCTAATCCCAATGAAAGGCAATGCCAAAGAGTGCTCAAACTACTGCACAATTGCACTCATCTCACACACTAGTAAAGTAATGCTCAAAATTCTCCAAGCCAGGCTTCAGCAATACATGAACTGTGAACTTCCTGATGTTCAAGCTGGTTTTAGAAAAAGCAGAGGAACCAGAGATCAAATAGCCAACATCTGCTGGATCATGGAAAAAGCAAGAGAGTTCCAGAAAAACATCTATTTCTGCTTTATTGACTATGCCAAAGCCTTTGACTGTGTAGATCACAATAAATTGTGGAAAATTCTGAAAAAAATGGGAAAACCAGAAAATTTGACCTCCCTTTTGAGAAACTATATGCAGGTCAGGAAGCAACAGTTAGAAGTGGACATGGAACAACAGACTGGTTCCAAATAGGAAAAGGAGTATATCAAAGCTGTGTAGTGTCACCCTGCTTATTAAACTTATATGCAGAGTACATCATCAGGAACGAGGGGCTGAAAGAAGCACAAGCTGGAATCAAGATTGCTGGGAGAAATATCAATAGCCTCAGATATGCAGATGACACCACCCTTATGGCAGAAAGTGAAGAGGAACTAAAAAGCCTCTTGATGAAAGTGAAAGTGAAGAGTGAAAATGTTGGCTTAAAGCTCAACATTTAGAAAAGTAAGATCATGGCATCTGGTCCCATCACTTCATGGGAAATAGATAGGGAAACAGTGAAAACAGTGGATGACTTTATTTTGGGGGGCTCCAAAATCACTGCAGATGATGATTGCAGCCATGAAATTAAAAGTCGCTTACTCCTTGAAAGTAAAATTATGACCAACGTAGATAGCATATTCGAAAGCAGAGGCATTACTTTGCCAACAAAGGTCTGTCTAGTCAAGGCTATGATTTTTCCAGTCATGTATGGATGTGAGAGTTGGACTGTGAAGAAAGCAGAGCACTGAAGAATTGATGCTTTTGAACTGTGGTGTTGGAGAAGACTCTTGAGAGTCCCTTGGACTGCAAGGAGATCCAACCAGTCCATTCTGAAGGAGATCAGCCCTAGGATTTCTTTAGAAGGAATGATGTTAAAGCTGAAACTGCAGTACTTTGACCACCTCATGGGAAGAGTTGACTCATTCAAAAAGACTTTGATCCTGGGAGGGATTGGGGGCAGGAGAAGAAGGTGACAACAAAGGATGAGATGGCTGGATGGCATCACTGACTCGATGGACATGAGTCTGAGTGAACTCCAGGAATTGGTGATGGACAGGGTGGCCAGGAATGCTGTGATTCATGGGGTCACAAAGAGTCGGGCATGACTGAGCAACTGAACTGAACTGAACTGCTAATCAAGAACATTTTAATTTGGTTAGTTTCATGGTTGATAAGTGAAATCAATGGCAGCACCCAACTCCAGTACTTTTGCATGGAAAATGACATGGATGGAAGAGCCTAGTAGGTTGTAGTCTTTGAGGTCGCTAAGAATCAGACATGACCGATCGACTTCACTTTCACTTTTCACTTTCATGCATTGGAGAAGGAAATGGCAACCCACTCCAGTGTTCTTGCCTGGAGAATCGCAGGGACAGGGGAGCCTGGTGGGCTGCCATCTATGGGGTCGCACAGAGTCGGACACGACTGAAGCAACTTAGCAGCAGTAGCAGCGTGGTTGATAATGAATATTTTCTCAGTTGTTTTCTCTCTTGTTAATTGAAGGTGAGACTCGGTAATGTGCAGATGAAAGAATTCCTTGGTGGTGTGTGCTCACACTTGTGTACACATGGTGAGGTTAGATCCTGGGAATGCTGCCACCAGTGTCTGTGTCCCCAGCCACAGCCACTCCTTGCCTCTCTGAGAGACTCTCAAAGACAGAATCTTCTGAAATTGGACCTTTCCTTGGGATTCACACCTCTATTTGATTTGGAGATAATACTTGGAATGGAGCACTGAGCATATGTAGGAGCTAATCTTCTGGTAGTCTGAAAATCTTTAGCCTGGTTTGCCTCAGCCAGTTTTACCAAATGCCAGAAATGGAAATATTCACAAATTACAAATGGTGCTGATAGCTGTCCTGTTAAATGACTCTTCATCTCTAACCTTTCCTTGAGTGTGGAGGGGATGGATTTACTTAGTCTACCTTTGAGGGCTGTAATCACTTCTGCCCTATGTGTTCTGGAAGCTTGCAAGAATCGTATTTAATATGTGTATTCTTATTCTCTATATGTACTTTGTGGTTTTGTTTTCACAATTTTGTGCTATTCAGTATTTTGCTTTCTATTTTTATGAGAGAGAGAAATTACGGGAAAACTGTTCTTTGCTTGCTGTTATTTTTCATATTTTTTCATCTTTGCAGCCAAAGATGGAGAAGCTCTATCCAATCAGCAAAAACAAGACCAGGAGCTGACTGTGGCTCAGACCATGAACTCCTTATTGCCAAATTCAGACTGAAATTGAAGAAAGTAGGGAAAACTACTAGACCATTCAGGTATGACCTAAATCAATCCCTTATGATTATACAGTGGAAGTGAGAAATAGATTTAAGGGCCTAGATCTGATAGATAGAGTGCNTATCAATTTTCGGTTTTCATTAGTTGTAACTTATGCCAGAGTGGAAATTCCTTGTGTGTTATACTTTTCATCACCTTTCTGAATCACCATGACTGCTCCTTGTTAGAGGAAAACTTGTGCATTTGTACTCAGTTACTCAGTTGTGTCTGATTCTTTGCGACCCTAAGGACTGTAGCCCACCAGGCTCCTCTTTCCATGGGATTCTCCAGGCAAGAATACTGGAGTGGGTTGCCATTTCCTCCTCTATAGGATCTCCCCAACTTAGGGATCAAACCTGCATCTCCTGTGTCTCCTGCATTGAGATGAATTCCTTATCATTGAGCCATTGGAGGAAGTCCCAAAATAGTGCTTAAGAATAACAAATGACTATTCAGATCAAAGTAACAGATCATGACTGAAAACCTTTATTATCTTTTGAAAATTTCTATTCCAAAGAAAGAAAAATTATTATCAAGAAAAAAAAAAAAAGAATTGACAGATGAGTGGAAGGTATAGGCCCTAAACTGGCATTATACCTTAATGAGGCTTTTTGATAAACTGTTTTTTTTTTTAATATTTATTTATTTGTCTGTGCTGGGTATTAGTTGTCACGTGTGGGATCTAGTTCCCCGACCAGGGATCTAACCCAGGTCTGTGGCATTGGGAGTGTGGAATCTTAGCCACCGGACCACCAGGGAAGTCCCGCAACTGGGTTATTAAATATTGTTTCTCAGCGAAAAAAAAAAAAAACAGATATGTTTAGGTGGTAGTGATCTGCCTTTATTTACTCTGTTTTGCTGGATTTGTTGTACTTAACCATATTCTCTTTGGTGAGTGATGTTACCCTTATTTCTCCTGTAATTACAAGGATGTTAGGCTCAATGGAGAGCTGAGTAAAAGGCAACAGTGATTCCCAAAAAGAATCATAAATTTCAGCAAATTTGGGGATGGCAGATATTCCTGCTGGGCTTCTGGTGGTTTGTGGCTGCAGCACTGGACTGCCCTTGGCAACACCTGGGCTGGGACTGCCCATGTGTACAGTTTGACATTTTTGCTTCTCTGTGTGGCCTCCACATTTCCATCTCAGGAAACTCTATACACAGTGTGTTTGACAATCTACTGTATGAAGGACTCTTCCAAGAGGTCTCTATGCCTCTTGGGATGGGTGACAGGATACAGCGGAAATGTATCAGAACTGATCATTTTGCTGTGGTCTGATTATCTTATACTTCTTCAGCTAACTAGTGTTCTCTTTATTCTCTGTAGTAGATGAAAATTTCCCTGACTTCATGGAAGGAGAGGCAGCTGGTGCAGCCTGTGAACGTGTGTGTGTGTGCATGCATGTGTGCATGTGTGTAGAACAAGACAGGAATGCTGAGGTTTAATGAGACGCCCATATGAGGCATGGGGACATCTTTTGATAAATATCCAGATCAGGCACTAATTGGCTAAGAAAATGCTTAGTTTTTTTGTTGTTTGGTGTTATGGATTCTCCTTCCCTTCCTCTTGTATGTGGCTTCCTCAGCTTCAGACACATAGAAGAGAGCTGTCAAAGCAAACCTGTCAGTTGCTTATCCTGTCTGTGTTAGTCAGGTGGCATTGCCAAAAAGAAAAAGCCCTGTTCCTGAAAGACTTTCAAACTTTTAACATTTTGTCTTTTACGAAGTCTGTGTAGGAAATGATGTTGAGGGTGGAGATGTTTACTTTAGGTGTGTGGTTTTCATTCATTGAGTGGTTTTCCTTGATGGTGAAGGAAGGGGACCTGGGAAAAAGGAGACCTTCAAGGGATGACTAGAGAGAGGAAGTAAGTTGTGGGGTGAAGTGGCTGTTTGGCAAGGTAGGTAGGTGTTGCTGTTTCTTTGCCTTTTTCTCTGAGAAATAAACTTGCTTCCCTAAGTCTTACTCAGGGTGGAAGCCTCAGTGCACCTTGTGTCAACTGGTTTAGCCTTGGGGAGGGGAGGACAGGGAACATTTCTTCCAAACCACCAACTGCAGTGGATGGTGGATGGAGAACCACAGAAGACATCGTTTTTTAGCAATGACATCCCACTCCAGTACTCTTGCCTGGAAAATCACATGGGCAGAAGAGCCTGGTAGGCTACAGTCTATGGGGTCACCAAGAGTCAGACATGACTGAGTGACTTCACTTTCTCTTTTCACCTTCATGCATTGGAGAAGGAAATGGCAACCCACTCCAGTGTTCTTGCCTGGAGAATCCCAGGGATGGGGGAGCCTGGTGGGCTGCCATCTGTGTGGTCGCACAGAGTCAGACACGACTGAAGTGACTTAGCAGCAGCAGCAGCAGCCACCATGTTTAATTTTTTTACTCCAAGGAACATTCCAACTTCTAGAGGGTAGAGGCATATTGAGGCAGTGCTCTCGGGAGCTGAGAGCCTGCAGAGCTGCCAAGCCTGATTTCTTCGTGGTGTTCCAACTAAAGTTGGTTTCCTTTCTCTTGATCTACAGACATGTGGAATTTGGGATGGAAAGGAGTGGGTGTTTGTGCCAGGGTATCAGTTCATAAAGATTCCTGAAGAAGGTGATGAAAGCATGTCTCCCATATGTGAACCAGGTTGACTTTCTATTGGGCTGGGACATTGAGAGGACAGGGGACAGGGGTAGGCTTCCAGCAGGCTAATTCATATGGAAGCAGATTTCTTCCTCTCCTTCTGCCACCTTTTTCTTTATTCATATTAAGGCTCACTTGTATTGTGCCAAATGACTTCTAAAGCATTGGTTGTGATATTTATACTGAGTATCCACAGTGTATTAGGCATAAGGTACTAAGGCTTTACTATCTTTGAATGTAAAATTTTGCCATAAGGTTAAACTGTTGCCTGCTTGTCTTATAGGAGATAGTGGATCTGCATATTTTTCTTTTAAATTAGCCATGAACGTAGCGTTTTGTCAAAATGTATTTTTAACCTGCTAATGCTAAACGTAAATCTTGTGTTAAGAAAAACTGACATTTCTAATTAAGGCTTTTCTTTTCTTTTAGGAAGGCACCAGAGTAGTCCAACCTATATTTTTGGGGAAAATGATTAGTTATGTTGAAAACTATGATCCCGATGATTCTGCCGCTTTGCACGATGCCTACAGCTACGCGGCAGGGCTGAGCGCCTGCGTGCTCGTGTGGGCCATTCTGCACCACTTGTACTTCTATCACATTCAGCGTGTGGGGATGAGGCTGAGAGTAGCCGTGTGCCATATGATCTACCGCAAGGTGAGTGTCGCTCGGTACCACGGTGTGTTCCTCTCTTGAGGGATGAGGAACATTTGGGGGAAGTTCTCTGTAAATTACAAATTTTGTAACTGGGATCGTTTACACCTTCCTAGAGAAGCTTGCTTTTGCATCAAGCCAAGTTTGTTGTTGAAGTAAACTTTACCAATAAATAATGAAAAGTGTTCTTTTGAGATCACGTGTGGACTGTCCTTGATAACTTTTAGCCATAGGCTGTGGCATAATATCCACTAAATTTGTAGTATTAAATTAATATTTTTAAAATATTAAATTAATATTGAAAAATAAGCATCAAAATATCAAGCTGATTTTTAGTGTCTTCACGCTTAGATCCCATAGTGCTGTTTATAGAAAAAGTTTTTTATTGTTCATTAAAACCTTAATTTACAGCAGATATTTATTTAAAAGGGAACTGAGGAGATTGGCGGGGAAGGCAATGGCACCCCACCCCAGTACTTTTGCCTGGAAAATCCCATGGACGGAGGATCCTGGTAGGCTCCAGTCCATGGGGTCACTAAGAGTCGGACACGACTGAGCGACTTCACTTTCACTTTTCACTTTCATGCATTGGAGAAGGAAATGGCAACCCATCCCAGTATTCTTGCCTGGAGAATCCCAGGGACAGGGGAGCCTGGTGAGCTTCCGTCTATGGGGTCGCACAGAGTCGGACACGACTGAAGCGACTTAGCAGCAGCAAGGAGATTGGATCTATAAAACTATATCTAGCTCTCGGCTGCCGTGAGGCGAATCGGTGCAGGCACTATGTTCCGAGCCGCGGCTCCTGGGCAGCTCCGGCGGACGACCTCATTGCTACGATTTCAGAGTACCCTGGTGATAGCTGAGCATGCAAATGATACCCTTGCACCCATTACATTAAATACCATCACTGCAGCCAAACATCTTGGAGGTGAAGTGTCCTGTTTAGTAGCTGGAACCAAATGTGACAAGGTGGCACAAGATCTCTGCAAAGTAGCAGGGGTAGCGAAAGTTCTGGTGGCTCAGCATGACGCGCACAAAGGCCTCCTTCCAGAGGAACTGACACCATTGATTTTGGCAACTCAGAAGCAGTTTAATCACACACACACATCTGTGCTGGAGCATCTGCCTTTGGAAAGAACCTTTTGCCTAGAATAGCAGCCAAACTTGATGTTGCCCCTATTTCTGACATCATTGCAATCAAATCACCTGACACATTTGTGAGAACTATTTATGCAGGAAATGCTATATGTACAGTGAAGTGTGATGAGAAAGTGAAGGTATTTTCTGTCCGAGGAACATCTTTTGAAGCTGCAGCAACAAGTGGTGGTAGCGCCAGTTCAGAAAAGGCATCAAGCACTTCCCCAGTGGGAATATCAGAATGGCTTGACCAGAAATTAACAAAAAGTGATCGACCAGAGCTCACAGGTGCCAAAGTGGTGGTGTCTGGTGGTCGGGGTTTGAAGAGTGGAGAGAACTTTAAGTTATTGTATGATCTGGCAGATCAACTACATGCTGCAGTTGGTGCTTCTCATGCTGCTGTTGATGCTGGCCTTGTTCCCAATGACTTGCAAGTTGGACAGATGGGAAAAATTGTGGCACCAGAACTTTATATTGCTGTAGGAATATCTGGAGCCATCCAACATTTAGCTGGGATGAAAGACAGCTAGACAATTGTGGCTATCAACAAAGACCCAGAAGCTCCAATTTTTCAAGTGGCAGATTATGGAATAGTTGCAGATCTATTTAAGGTTGTTCCTGAAATGACTGAGCTATTGAAGAAGAAATGAGTCGTGACCATGTCTTAAGACGAAAATTGTATCAAAGTATATTCAGCTGAAATCATAGAAATTCATGGCTAATATAACAATCATTGGAAAGTGTGGAGACCTACATTTCTTAATTTGAGGAAAATTTCTAACAGACACCAAATGCTTTTTTTATGGGGTTATTATCATTTCTTAATTATTTGTGGTTCTAAACAGTTATTTTTTGAAATTTTATAGCTCTGTAATACATAATAAAGCCTTTCCATAACTTTAAAACTAAAAAAAAAAACTATATCTAGAAGCAGATAATGTATTTGAGAAAGGGAATGATTATAATTTTAAAAGACTCATCTAATTATATTTAATATAGTTATGTTAATTAGAGAAAATATAAAGACAAGTCATGCCAAATATAGACTCACTCACTATGTTCTATGGATGTGGTTGTTGTTAATGATATTAAAGAAAATAGTAGGATTTTTGAGATAAAACTAGAAATTTTACACTGTTTCATTCATTCTAGACAGAATTTGTTGCTCTTCGTTTAAGCTACCTTAATACAATATTTCCTTTTATCTTTAGTATGCATCATAGCACTTTTAATTAGAACTGATTTAATGTGTTCACCGATTTTGTACTGAGGAATGCCAGGAAATTATTTCACAGTTTACCCTGGTCTAAACTAGTATAAGAGCAATAAGGATTTCATGTATCTTTACAAAGGTATTGCCACAGATATATAAGTGTCAAGAGCTGAAGGGTTCTGTTTAAATTTGACCTCAGATACCTCTTTGCCTCAGACTATTTGCTTAAAAAAAAAAATCCTTATTTGACTTTATTGTAGCCTTGAAATTTTCCAAGAGAGTAGATCGTAAATGTTCTCACCACACATGTAAAATAGGATAACTATATTAGGTAGTAGATATTTTAAGTGGTTTTACTATAGTAATCATTTCCCAATGTGTATTTATATAAAAGCATCATGTGGTAACCTTAAACATATGAAATTTTTATTAATAAATATAGCCCTCATTGAAAGATAAACCCAAACAGCTTAAATTTAAAATATTGCTTCTTTTACCTGGTTGCTACTTATCTAGAACTTCCATTTCTTCGGAATACTTCCATCAGCAGAAAGTGAGATGTCATCTTATCTTTCCTTGAGGAGAGTCTTGTACATCTTGGGACTGTGTGAACCTGGAGACCTCACTGTCTTGTTTGGCAGCAGCATCTGAGTTGGTTTCCTTCTGGGTGACGTGGAAATCTCAGCAGTGCCCACACACTCCAGTCAGGGTCTTCATTGCCGTTCAGCATCATCTTTGTTATGCTGTTGCATCTTTAACCATTTAGGAGGTGGATACTCAGAGTTCCCCGCAAATTGGCTGAACGTCTGTCATTTCAGATCACGCCTAACTCTCATGTGAGTGATAGTCGCTCAGTTGTGTCCGACACTTTGTGCCCCACGGACCATAGCCTGCCAGGCTCCTCTGTCCATGGGTTTCTCCAGGCAAGAACACTAGAGTGGGTTGCCATTTCCTTCTCCATAACTCTTATAATAATTATGAAATTTTACCGGAACTGCATTGTGAAAGCTTTAAGTTAGGTGTGAGGTGATGGTTTAGTCAAAGCTCACTCTTTGCTGCACAGGTGAGCCATTGTCCACTTGTTTTTCTTCCTCTTCCCTCTAACACTTTGAAATCTTGCCTTTTGGAAATGTGATCTGACCTGGCACGTTGGCGTATATGAATGTAACCATCTCCAGAGATTTTCATTTGCTGCCTTAATTATACCCAAAAGATGATTCCTATATGAAGTCAGAATTTGTGGGGATTACACTATTGACATAATCTGAAATTCCAGAAAAATGGGAAAGACAGATTTCCTTGTGCGCAGCCTTGCATGTAGACTCCTCCTTTTGCAGAAACAAGACACTCCTTTTCAGGTTACAGGTGGACTGATTCCCTAGGACCCAAAAACTGGTGTGACAAAGTAGTTCTGAAAGTCCCCTCTGAACATTTGTTGTTCATCTTGGGCCCCACCTCCCGATCCCTGTCCTGGGAAGAAACTAGGTCGAGTGTTAGAAATGGAGTGGCTGCTAAGCTCGTAGCTGTAGTTTGTCTACACCATGGATTTCAGGCTGGGGAAGGTCTCCAGGGGATCTCTAAGGCTGCCCATCTGCCACTCCTAATATGGCCCATTCAGCATTTTCATGCTCTTTTCAGCTGAATTTTGAATGATCCTGTAGGAGGTTCCATAAATAAAAATGACTTACCATTTATTTATTAATACATTGTCACAAATTTGGTAAAGTTACTTTTGGCTTTTGATAATTGATCTTTTTTTATTATTATTGTGGGGAAATATACACTGCATAAAGTGTCCTGTTTTCACTCCTTTTCAATGCAACATTTAGTGACATTAGGTGCATTCACATTGTTGGTGGCCATCACCATAATTCATCTCTGGAACTTTTTTTTTCCCAGACTGAACCTCTGCACCCATTAAACACTAACTCCCTGACCTCTGTCCCCTTACCCAGCACTGTTCTTCTTCTCTCTGTGAATTTGACTATTGTAGGTACCTCTGTTAAGTGGAATCATACAGTGTTTGTCATTGTGTGTGTGTGTGGCTTATGTCCTGTAGCACAATATCTGCAAGGTTCATCCATGTTGTAGCAGGTGTCAGAATTTAATTCCTTTTTAAGACAGAATAATATTACATTATAGATATATACAACATTCTGTGTATTCTCTCATCTGTCAATGGACAATTGTTTCCACCTTTTAGCTATTGTGAACATAAATGCTCTGAATATCAGTTAAATTGTCCATTCAAGTTTGTGTTTTTAGTTTTGCTTGAGTATATCATTAGTAGTATAATTTCTGTATTGTATGATAATTTCATGTTTAATTTTTGAGGAACTTCCATATTCTCTTCCATTGTGGTTGTATTTTACATTCTCACTTGATCATTGGTTTTCTTTAACTTGAAGAGTAAACAAAGCATTTTTATAAAGTATAAAATTGTGTTTGGATCAGTGGCTCCAGTTGGTGGTCTGTTGAAGCAGCTCCTGGTGTGCCTTCAGTTTCCTCAGATCTCTAGGACATTTTTCTTACTAAATAAAGGGATTGTGTAACACGGGTTGTGGTTTTTGTAAGTCAGCAGACTGGCGTTAAGAACACAGTTTCCTCACAGGAACAGCGTTTTGAATATTATACTTGCTCATTTCAGAACGAACAAACTAAGCCTAAAGTGTTTAAATATTGTCACCCACAGAATTAATGATTGAGTCCAGATTTATAGTCCAAGTCTCCAAATTTCCTTCCTTAAATCAGCCTTTCTGCTCTCATCTAATTTGGCTCAAAATTACTTAGTTGTCTCTTAAGTGTAAACCTACACCCTTTCCCTTCACACAGGTCCAAGTTCACTGAAATAAGGCAGGGATTTTGCTTCTACCTCCTGCTCCTCCCTTTGCCGTCCTTGCTGGAGGGGCTGCTGCCACACTCAGGAGTTAGAGGCTGAACAAGGGTCCCTAAAGCCCTGCTGTCAGGGGTCATCCTGCTCCTGCTGACACCACTGAAGACCCCTGGAACACATGCTCCATTGTGTTATGTTCTAAGATGACTTGGTATCACCTTAGGAATCCAGTTCTCTGTCTCCCTCTCTCATTTTAGGCCCTTCGCCTGAGTAGCTCAGCCATGGGGAAGACCACCACAGGCCAGATAGTCAACCTGCTGTCCAACGATGTGAACAGGTTTGACCAGGTGAGCTGCCCCTGAGGGATCCTCTTCCATTTCCCATCCTTCTCACTGGGTTCAGCTTATTGGGATGCAAGGTGCCAGGGTTTGTCGGCCAGGATTCCACTGGGGATGTAAGACAAAGCTTGTATTTATCCAACTTTCATTTCTCTGTGTGCAACTTTGATGTAATTATATGTATTGTTCTGTAAATGAGAGTTTTGTTTTTCTAATGATAAATAGGCAGCAGTGTTCTTGCCCAGTTTTGGTAGTGTCCCTAGGGGTCCTCCTGGCATGGCCTTCCTTGGCATGTGATGTGGCTGTTGCTGAACTGTTTTCCTGCTCCTCTGGATGATGAAGGCCTGGTGGGAGGGATTGTTCTTTCCCCTGCACCCTGTTCAAGTGCCTGCTGCATAGGGAACCTGTGAAGAATAATGCCAAGTCTGTGGTCCCCAGCAAGACACAACCACCTCTCTACCATCCCCTCCACAGTCTTTTTTCCACTGACCTTATGCATAGATCACATTACCAAGGGCCTTGTAGCTATTGGTCAGATCTGTGTTGCACTAGATACTCCTCTTTCAAGTATTCATTCATCAAACATGAAGTGAGGCCTCTGCTCACTTTCAGGGATGAGCAAAGCTTAGTTTTTGCCCTATAGAAGCCACAGCCTATCAGGGAGCTAAATACACAAATAATTACTGGAGAAAGTGGTAGGTACCATAATATAGGCTTTCCGGGGATGCCATAGTTCCCCACAGGAAGTGGGGGCTAAACTCTGGGACAGAGAGCATTTGGGGAAGCCCTGAGCTCATCTGTGTTGTGCACAAGATCCACATCTTCAGTGCTGCTGGTCTTATTCTCCTGGGACATCCCTGAAGGCAGCCCTGTGCTGCCCCTGAAAGGCATCATCTGGAGTGGACACTTCGATTTCTGCTTTAGCAGTTTTAGAACCCACTGAGATCATTTCTGTTTAGGTTCCTTTTGTTCCTTCAGAGCATACTGTTTCCAAACTGTATCCTTATTGGTTTTTACACCATTGTAAGAAGGCTTTGTCTTTCTCTCTTAAGGTAACAATGTTCTTGCACTATCTGTGTTTGGGGCCACTGCAAGCTATCGCAGTGACTTCCTTGCTCTGGATGGAAATAGGAATATCGTGTCTTGCTGGAATGGCGGTTCTCATTATTCTTCTGCTTTTGCAAAGCTGCTTTGGGATGTTGTTTTCATCACTCCGGTAAGAGAAACACTGGTTTTAAAAATTGATAATCTGTAGGTTTTATTCCTAGCTTTTTAAGGAATCTTCATACCATCTTCCATAGTGGCTGTATCAATTTACACTCCCACCGACAGTGCAAGAGTGTTCCCCTTTCTCCACACCCTCTGCAGCATTTATTGTTTATAGACTTTTTGATGAGGGCCGACTGAGCGACTTCACTTTCACTTTTCACTTTCGTGCATTGGAGAGGGAAATGGCAACCCACTCCAGTGTTCTTGCCTGGAGAATCCCAGGGATGGGGGAGCCTGGTGGGCTGCTGTCTATGGGGTCGCAGAGTCGGACACGACTGAAGTGACTTAGCAGCAGCAGCAGCATTCTGAGTTTTGAATTGCATTTCTCTAATAATGAGCAATGTTGAGCATCTTTTCATGTGTTTGTTAGCCATCTGTATGTTTCCTTTGGAGAAATGTCTGTTTAGGTCTTTTTGCCATGTTTTGACTGGGTTGTTTGTTTTTCTGGTATTGAGTTCTATGAACTGCTTGTATATTTTGAAAATTAATCCTTTGTCAGTTGTTTCATTTACTATTATTTCTCCCATTTTGAGGGTTGTCTTTTCACCTTGCCAATAGTTTCCTTTGCTGTGCAAAAGCTTTTAAGTTTAATCTGGTCCCTCTTGCTTACTTTTGTTTTTATTTCCATTACTCTAGGAGGTGGATCAGAGAAGATCTTGCTTATATTTATGCCATCAAGTGTTAGGCCTATGTTTTCCTCTAAGAGTTTTTATAGTTTCTGATCTTACATTTAGGTCTTTAATCCATTTTGAGTTTATCTTTGTGTATGGTATTATGACCCAGCAATCCCACTCCTAGACATATACGCTGAGGAAACCAAAATTGAAAAAGCCACATGTATCCCATTGTTCAGTGAAGCACTATTTACAATAGCTAGAACATGGGAGCAACCTAGATGTCTATCAACAGATGAATGGATAAAGAAGCCGTGGTACATATACACAATGGAATATTACTCAGCCATAAAAAGGAATAATTTTGAGTCAGTTCTAATAATGTGGATGAACCTAGAACCTTTTTTACAGAGTGAAGTAAGTCAGAAAGAGAAAGATAAAACAGGGCAGCAGTGGAGAAATAAACATAGAGAATAGACTCGTGGTCATGGGGAGAGGCGAGGAGAGGGTGAGATGTATGGAGAGAGTAACATGGAAACTTACATTATCATATATAAAATAGATAGCCAACAGGAATTTGCTGTGTGGCTAAGAAACTCAAACAGGGGCTCTGGATCAACCTAGAGGGGTGGAATGGGGAGGGAGATGAGAGGCAAGTTCAAAAGGGATGGTATATATGTATACCTATGGCTGATTCTGGTTGAGGTTTGACAGAAAACAACAAAATTCTGTAAAGCAATTATCCTTCAATAAAAAGATAAAAAAAATTCTATAATATGTAAGTAACAGCATAGTTGCTTGATGCTTTTGTTCAAAAACAAGACCAATGCCTTCTCTAGTCTCTTATTTGTGTGGGTTGTAGACCCTTCAGACTTAGCCAGTGGAGGATCCAACCTTATGCTGAAGTTCCATTTGAAACAGAAAGAGTGAAGGCATTCACTGGCTCCTCTTGGCACTGTATCATAATAAGTAGTGTCCTTCAGCAGAATTTGCCCATGTTCAAGTTATTTCAGTT
The DNA here is from genome assembly GCA_006410795.1 of Tragelaphus strepsiceros. NCBI lineage: Eukaryota > Metazoa > Chordata > Mammalia > Artiodactyla > Bovidae > Tragelaphus > Tragelaphus strepsiceros. The sequence goes on from SJYU01002878.1 coordinate 120,427, forward strand.
CAGTTCAGTTCAGTCACTCAGTCGTGTCCGACTCTGAGACCCCATGAATCACAGCATGCCAGACCTTCCTCTCCATCACCAACTCCCGGAGTTCACTCAGACCCACATCCATCGAGTCAGTGATGCCATCCAGCCATCTCATCCTCTGTTGTCCCCTTCTCCTCCTGCCCCCAATCCCTCCCAGCATCAGAGTCTTTTCCAACGAGTCAACTCTTCGCATGAGGTGGCCCAAGCACTGGAGTTTCAGCTTTAGCATCGTTCCTTCCAAAGAAATCCCAGGGCTGATCTCCTTCAGAATGGACTGGTTGGATCTCCTAGCAGTCCAAGGGACTCTCAGCAGTCTTCTCCAACACCACAGTCAAAAGCATCAATTCTTCAGTGCTCTGCTCTCTTCACAGTCCAACTTGCACATCCATACATGACCACTGGAAAAACCATAGCCTTGACTAGACAGACCTTTGTTGGCAAAGTAATGTCTCTGCTTTTGAATATGCTATCTAGTTTGGTCATAACTTTTCTTTCAAGGAGTAAGCGTCTTTTAATTTCATGGCTGCACTCACCATCTGCAGTGATTTTGGAGCCCCAAAAAATAAAGTGTGACACTGTTTTCACTTTTTCCCCATCTATTTCCCATGAAGTGATGGGACCAGATGCCATGATCTTTGTTTTCTGAATGTTGAGCTTTAATTCAAGTTTTTCACTCTCCACTTTAACTTTCATCAAGAGGCTTTTTAGTTCCTCTTCACTTTCTGCCATAGGACTTCCCCAGTGGCTCACATGGTAAACCGTCTATCTACCAGGCAAGAGACCTGGGTTTGATCCCTGGGTTGGGGAGATTCCCTGGAGAAGGAAATGGCAGCCCACTCCAGTACTCTTGCCTAGAAAATCCTGTGGACGGAGGAGCCTAGTGCAGGCTATACTGCACATGGGGTTGCAAAGAGTCAGACATGACTGAGCGACTTTACTTTCACTTTCACTTTTTGCCATAAGGGTGGTGTCATCTGCATATCTGAGGTTATTGATATTTCTCCCAGCAATCTTGATTCCAATTTGTGTTTCTTCCAGCCCAGCGTTTCTCATGATGTACTCTGCATATAAGTTAAATAAGCAGTGTGACAATATACAGCCTTGACGTACTCCTTTTCCTATTTGGAACCAGTCCGTTGTTCCATGTCCAGTTCTAACTGTTGCTTCCTGACCTACATATAGGTTTCTCAAGACGCAAGTCAAGTGCTCTGGTATTCCAATCTCTTTAAGAATTTTCCACAATTTATTGTGACCCACACATTAAAAGGCTTTGGCATAGTCAATAAAGCAGAAATAGATTTAAATATTGTTAAATAGTGATAATCTTGTAGGCCCATTTCTAACCACATATATTTTTGTTATGCTTGTGCTGGAGCCTTTCAGGTATTATGCTCATGTTTCCATTAAGTTATAAGCACCACAAGGGCCAGGCTGATCTTCATTGTGTCTTCATGAAACCCCACATTCACAGCAGCACATGTGATAGAAAAGTGGCTGGTGGTGAAGACCCTTCTGCTGCTGAGTTAGACTAAAGCAGGTCCCAGAGAGTTGGAGGTGGGTGGTTGTCAGGTGATGGAGATGTGCTATTTGAAGCTCATTGAGTCTTGTGTGTGTTGTGTGTGTGCAGGTCTGTGCTTGGTGTCTTTCTTCTTTATTTGGAATTTCCTTTCCTGTCTTTGCTGTGGAGAGATGTTCCTTATCCTTTGAGGCCCTGTTCCAGTGCTACCAGGTCTCTGAAGCTCTTCTTGTTTTCCTTTCCTGGTGGAATTAATAGTCCCATCTTTTCTGCTCCCCAGAACTTCTCTCCTTTTTTATTACAGCACAGACATTGTCTTCCTGGGTGTCTTTCTGCCTTCCCTACCTGACTGTGACATCCGTGAGCAGATAGATGGTTTGTATCTGACTCATTTCAGGTCTTCCCTAGCCAAAGCTGCACATTCTCCAAGTTACTTCTTGAAATGGGCTGAATGGTTGACTTCCTAATTGAAGCCTTCTTCTCCATTTGTGCTTTGAGTAGAATCTGCCTTTGTTCTAAGTGCAAAAGGGCTGTGGAGAACCATTTGCTTCCTGGCCACCACCTGTCACCCCCTCCCGCATGCCCACTACTGCTGTTGCTAAGGAAAGTTGGGCTCTGGTCACTAAAGCTCATCTGTCACATCTGTCTCCTCAGGAGTAAGACCGAAGCTCTCACAGACAACAGGATCAGGACCATGAGTGAAGTCATAACTGGCATCAGAACAATAAAAACGAATGCTTGGGAAAAGTCATTTATAGACCTTATTACCAGGCTGAGAAGGTAAGTTTATATATATATATATAGATGTCACTCCATATTTTCATGCTTTATTTCCTATTCTACTGGATGCTTTAGATGTCTTACCAAAGAAGTATCCACGTTCACCAAATACTTACTATTCACTGCATCGTCCACATGTTACAGTAAGGTTAAGGAGATTGGTGGAGACATCATTTAACCTGCTCTTCCATTTACCATATTCTCAAAGGAAAAAATACATATGCTTCTTAGTTGTATAGAAATGAAATTCTAAGTAGTTCTCAATACCTCAAATTTCAATAAGCAATGTCTTTAAGATAGTATTTGAGACAATGACATTCAAATTAAGATTGTAATTTATGTTGATGGCCCATAAATGGGGAGATTATAGAGATTGGGGTACCTATATCAAGCCAAACTATATGAATCACTATTCTTTTTTCTTAATTAATTCATTTTCTATTGAAGGATAATACCTTACAGCATTTTGCTGTTTTCTGTCAAGCCCCAACATAAATCAGCCTTAGGTATACAAATATCCCTTCCCTTTTGAACCTCCCTCCCATCTCTCTTTATTCTTCGTTGTTGTGTTTAGTCAGTCATATCTGACTCTTTGTGACCCCATGGGCTGTAGCTCACCAGGCTCCTCTGTCCATGGGAATTTCCCAGGCAGGGAGGGGTTGCCATTGCTTTCTCCAGAGGATCTTCCCCACCCAGGGATTGAAACTGTGTTCCTGCATTGCAGGTGGATTCTTTACCACTAACTAATTCATGAATTACTATTATTCATTTCAAAAGGAGCTATGAAAATACTGTCCCTTTTGTTTTGTTTCATGTTTGTAAACTATTTTTCCATCTTTTATTTAAATATCTTATGATCATTTCTCTGACTGCATGCTGTCACCTCGGACTGCACATTTCTGCTCCACCACCTCCCCTCTACTGCTGGGAATACACTCCCACGTTCCTTCTTCTCTGGCCTCCTCCAAGCCTGACTGACTCCAACTCGTCTTCTCAGGTCCACGTGTATGTGACTTGCCCTGACTCCACTGCTCTGGGTTACACGGCTCTGCTCTGAGCTCCCAAATTTTGTGGTTGCTAATTCTCTTCCCCCACAGGTTCATGAGCCCTGAAGGGGACAGGCTGTGTCTTTCTGTGAGGAGCCCAGCACAGGACTTGTGATTATGAATGTCCAATGAATGTTCAAACCTATTCTGATTGACCCAAAATGTTTAAAAGTGTGACTTTAATCCTCCCCTTACTTGAAAGAGTGAAGTGATGATGAAGTCTGTGGTCCTGGTGTTGGGGCAGACCCTTGGATGTGGACTATGCTAATGTCTCCATGATGTGAGGGATGGTTTATTTTAATCTGTGTCTACTCCCTAGAAAAGGGCCAGTCACACGGGGCACTGAATTCATGTCTTGTATTTTGATGCTTTTTTTAAATCCTATGTCCTACTTTCTTTTCTAGAAAGGAAATTTCCAAGATTCTGAGATGTTCCTACCTTAGGGGCATGAATTTGGCGACATTTTTCGCTGTGAGCAAAATCATGATTTTCGTTACCTTCATCGCCAATGAGCTCCTTGACAACCTGATCACAGCCAGCCAAGTGTTTGTGGTGGTGATGCTGTTTGAGGTTCTGCAATTTTCGAGCACACTCTACTTCCCCATGGCCGTCGAGAAGGTGTCAGAGGCTGTTGTCAGCATCCAAAGAATCAAGGTTTGGTGAAAAATAACTTTTTAAAGTTATAGGCAGATTTGACCTAAAATACTTCCTTTATGTGGTGTCACTGTGTGCCAGTTAGGTGAGATTTAACTCTTTCAATGCCAAGCTGGCAGTCTTTCCAAAGTGTATGTATTTCCTTCTTTTCTTAGGTAAAGTGTGTTAAAAGTATCATAAGATCCATGGATGGGAAAGACTAGAAATTTATTCAATAAGATTAGAGATACGAAGGGAATATTTCATGCAAAGATGGGCTCAATAAAGGTCAGAAATGGTATGGACCTAATAGAAGCAGAAGATATTAAGAAGAGGTGGCAAGAATACACAGAAGAACTGTGCAAAAAAGATCTTCATGACCCAAATAATCACAATGGGGTAATCACTCACCTAGAGCCAAACATCCTAGAATGCGAAGTCAAGTAGGCTAAGGCCCCTTGAAGGAAGCATCACTATGAACAAACTAGTGGAAGTGATGGAATTCCAGTTGAGCTATTTCAAATCCTAAAGATCATGCTGTGAAAGTGCTGCACTCAATATGCCAGCAAATTTGGAAATCTCAGCAGTGGTCACAGGACTGGAAAAGGTCAGGTTTCATTCCAATCCCAAAGAAAAGCAATGCCAAAGAATGCTCAAACTACTGCACAATTGCACTCATCTCACACGCTAGTAAAGTTATGCTCAAAATTCTCCAAGCCAGGCTTCAGCAATATGTGAACTGTGAACTTCCAGATGTTCATGCTGGTTTTAGAAAATGCAGAGGAACCAACAATCAACTTGTCAACATCCACTGGATCATCAAAAAAGCAAGAGATTTCCAGAAAAACATCTATTTCTGCTTTATTGACTATGCCAAAGCCTTTGACTATGTGGATCACAATAAACTGTGGAAAATTCTGAAAGAGATGGGAATACCAGATCACCTGACCTGCCTCCTGAGAAACCTATATGCAGGTCAGGAAGCAACAGTTAGAACTGGACGTGGAACAACAGACTGGTTCCAAATAGGAAAAGGAATGTGTCAAGGCTATATATTATCAGCCTGCTTATTTAACTTACATGCAGAGTACATCCTGAGAAATGCTGGGCTGGATGAATCACAAGCTGGAATCAAGATTGCTGGGAGAAATATCAATAACCTCAGATATACAGATGACACCACCCTTATGGCAAGAAGTGAAGAAGAACTAAAGAGCCTCTTGATGAAAGTGAAGGAGAAGAGTGAGAAAGTTGGCTTAAACTTAAAGCTCAACATTCATAAAACTAAGATCATGGCACCTGGTCCCATCACTTCATGGGAAATAAATGGGGAAACAGTGGAAACAGTGTCAGACTTTATTTTTGGGGGGGACTCCAAAATCACTGCAGATGTTGACTGCAGCCATGAAATTAAAAGACACTTACTCCTTGAAAGGAAAGTTATGACCAACCTAGATAGCCTATTAGAAAGCAGGGACATTACTTTACCAACAAAGTTCCATCTAGTCAAGGCTTGGTTTTTTTGTAGTAGTCATGTATGGTTGTGAGAGTTGGACTGTGAAGAAAGTTGAGCACTGAAGAATAGATTATTTTGAACTGTGGTGTTGGAGAATACTCTTGAGAGTTCCTTGTATACCTAGGAGATCCAACCAGTCCATCCTAAGGCAGATCAGTTTTGCATCTTCATTGGAAGGACTGATGTTGAAGCTAAAACTCCAATACTGTGGGCACCTGATGTGAAGAGCTGACTCATTTGAAAAGACCCTGCTGCTGGGAAAGATTGAAGGAGGGAGGAGAAGGGGATGACAGCGGACAGGATGGTTGGATGGCATCACCGACTCCATGAACATGGGTTTGGGTAAATTCTGGAAGTTGTTGATGGACAGGGAGGCCTGGCGTTTTGCAGTCCATGGGGTCACAAAGAGTTGGATATGACTGAGCAACTGAACTGAACTGAAGATCCGTGCTCATTTAGCAGTAGTAGTATTAATAGCAGCAACACAGGCCCTTGCCATGCAGTGATAGCTGCAGGACGATTCAAATGTCTAAAAGCAGGAGATGCAAACAAATTGCATCTCTTGTGCTGACTGGAATGTTTAGGCAGTGACTGGGCTCAGTCCTGGGGTGACTTGGAGTCCTCTCTGGTCTGGGAGGGGAGGAACTTGCTGAGAAGTCCCTGTTCCCTGGGCAGGAAGCATGGCCTCAGATTCACTTAGTTCTCTGTGTTTAAAAGTGGATTTTATCCACCAAAGATGCGTGTTTAAGCCTCTCTCTAGCGGCCTTCATCTTTTCAAATGTGTGATTCCCACCATGCCTGTTGCCTCCTTTTTTAAACTGTCCCTAAAAAGTCAGGGGTATGGATCTGAGAGTTGGACTGTGAAGCAAGCTGAGTGCCGAAGAGTTGATGCTTTTGAACTGTGGTGTTGGAGCAGACTCTTGAGAGTCCCTTGGACTGCAAGGAGATCCAACCAGTCCATTCTAAAGGAGATTAGTCCTGGGTGTTCTTTGGAAGGACTGATGTTAAAGCTGAAACTCCAATACTTTGGCTACTTCATGTGAAGAGTTGACTTATTGGAAAAGTCCCTGATGCTGGGAGGGATTGGGAGCAGGAGGAGAAGGGGACGACAGAGAATGAGATGACTGGATGGCATCACTGACTGGATGGACATGAGTTTGGGTGAACTCCGGGAGTTGGTGATTGACAGGGAGGCCTGGTGTGCTGCAATTCATGGGATCACAAAGAGTCAGACACAACTGAGTGACTGAACTGAACTGAAATAATTTTTATCATGAAGACAAGGGCCTTGCACACAGTAGGTGCTCAATTATTTCTATTTAAAATAAAGATTAAATTGTCTCTGTGAAAATGAATGATTTACTATGACCTCATCAGCCCAAGAAGTCTATTTTTCTCTAAGTGATGAAGGCAGACCCACGGTCTTGGCACTGAATGACTCCCATAGGATTGTGAAAGATTTTAACTTCAAAGTGCTAAAAGTTTTCAGTGACTTTTACATCCAGTAAAATGTGTCTCTGAGGTTATCTTATTCATAAAGCAGCTTTAGGTTTTCCATTACCACCACTGGGAAGTCAGTCTTTTTGGCTGCAGTTCTGATGTGGATACTTTCCTGCATAACCTGTTCTGGGTCTGCACTTCATGGCTCTAATGGCCATTTAATTTCAGCTTTTTCATCAGAGTGAGTCCTGGAGAAAAATCCAGCCAGCACTTCAGGCGCCTTTTTTGTTTGAAAGTGGGAATGTCTGTACTAATGTACACACATTGAGTGTTGATGTCTTGGTTACACACTTACGCTGAAATTGTATCTGATTCTGTGTAGACCAGATATATAACATATACATTACTCTCCATGGCCCTTGGTCTTTTTAATCAATAGAAATTGATATATACCAGATGAGAAATTCAAGCAAGGCTTTTTGAGGCTTATGCTGCATCACAAAGTATGAAACATAAAACTGATGCCCTGTTGACTCTTTGAGAAGGGTGGGTTGGTTCCTCAAGTGGGGTGAGGGTAGGGGAGGTTTGGTGGTTTGAGCCAGAGGGGTGACTTATGTGGTCTGCCCACCGTCTTGTAGGTGCCATGTGCCAAGATCATACACAGTTCCGTGCGTTTGCTCCCAGCAGCTCAGAAATGGCAATTGGCTTGTGGTGTTTTTGTATCTTATTGTTCGTAATTGCCTTTCCATGTGTGCAGTTATGTTTAGTCCCTTACGATTTCTTTGTATTTTGTTGCTCAAGATGTTTGTCCAGGTGCAAGCACTCCCATACAGGGCCCTGGGTCCCAGCCTGTCTCATAACATTTCTCTTGTTGCTGTGTCAGCTTTAACTATGTAAGGCTGTAGCCATGCTACAGTGGTTGGACTGATTTGAACAACCATACAGTCTCAGTCTTAGCTGGAGTTGGGACTGTATAAGTGCATAAATGACATAGTGTATCCCCTCTATGTGACTTAATATTCCTCTGGGGATTCAGAGGTAGGGAGGGCAGTGCCAGCTGGGGAGGTGCTAAGATGGTTCCCAGTAAGGTTAGTATTTGAGATGGGCCAGAAGGAAGGATGGGGTCAGGACTCAGGGTGTCCGAGTAGAGGTCACCTGGGGAGTGTGAACTTCCCTGCTGGTCAATCACTGGGGGCGTTAAGTGTGGTGGACACTCTTGGAGGTGCTGTAGAGAGATCAGAAGGGAGTGTAGTGTTTGGAGTCAGTTTGGTGATGTTGGGGAAATCTCGGGAAGGAATCAGAAAAAGAAAAGTATCAATATTTGAAATGATTAATTAGTGAGTGAGATTCTGAAATTATATTGTTTCAAGAGGAAAGAAGAATTGGGAAAGAGATAAGCTGTGGTAGAACAGATGAGAGCTCCCACATGGCTGACAAAGGGAGAAGTGGTGTGGAGACAGGACTCAGGCTGCAGTGGTTGAGAGCCTGCAGAGAAGTCCTCAGACCACTGCCTGTTCATCTTGCCACCTGCTGGACACAGGTTTGATGTGGACAGAAGTAGCTCTGCCTAGTATTAGGTTCTCTGTGAGCCTGGATGAGAGGAGGGAGGAATGAGAGGATCAAGTCTCCCACTAGCTGGTCTTTGAGAGAAATGCAAGGATCCTGTCTTTCTTTTCCTAAACAAGGGTTTCACGTTCAATTTTTACCAGTTGTTCTTTTGAAGTAGAACTTTTGCAAACACATTTATGGCTCTGAGGCATGATAGACGGGGTGTCAAGGACTTGAAGAGTCTTTATGTTGTTTAAGGTAGTAGATTACTCTTTGTGTGTTGTTTTCTTTCTCGAACATCCTCACATGCTTGTTTCAGTTGAGCCTTTGTTGGTAAGAATTCAGTTTGCCTGTGGGTGTCAGAGTTACCCAGTTAAAGCTGATTACACAGGTCATGTGTTTTTCTCTCATGCAAGAATCCTTATAAAGTTCTGTATAAGATTCCTGCTGCTACCATTACAAATTACCACAAACCAGGTGGGCTGAAACCACAGGAATGTATTGTTTAACTGTCCTGGAGGCTAGAAGTCTGAAACCAAGGTGTCAGGAGGGTCAGAATCCCTCTGAATTAGATAAGGGAGCATCCTTTCTTGCCTCTGTTAGCTTTGAGTGGTTACAGACAAATCTTGGCATTCCTTCACTTGTAAATACCATCACTCTAGCCTCTGTCTCCATCATCAGGTAGCCTTTGTGTGTGTGTATGTTTGTGTATATCTGTCTCAGCATCTCTCTCTTAAGGGCACTGATCATGTTGGATTCAGAGCCCACCCTACTCCACTGTGATCTTACCTTAATTGATTACATCTACAACAACTGAATTTCCAAATAAAGTCATATTTTCAGGTAGTTGGGATTAGGACTTCAGCATATCTTTTTTTGTGGGGATATAATTTATCTGATAACAAGTCCCAAGGCTAGTGTGATTCTCTGTGGTGTTAGGGACGCAGACTCTTTCTTGTTACTTCACTGCGTGTGACCTTGACCCAGCTGGCAGCCTCCAAGGCCCGGGTGGTAGGGTAGAGGAAGGTCCTGGTTATTGTTAGTTTCCACTGACCTGGCTTTAGACATGTGGCTACATCTATCTGCTCCAGAGGCTGTAGACAGAGGGCCTCTTTCAGGCTGCCATGTGTCAGCTAAAATCCAGGGTTTGTTAACCACCGAAGAATGAGAGCAGATTTTGAGCACAGCCACTAGTCTCTGCAACATGTTCATAGTTTTGGGGACCTTGAAGAGTGGGAGTGGTATGAATTGTTTGTTCAGTATCTTTACCACTCTAGCTTTTCTCATAGAATTATGTCTAGCATTTGCAAGGCAAGAGGGAGTTTTCTTGTGTGTGTTTGTCCTATGTGAGACTTCCCTGGTGGCTCAGACCATAAAGTGGCTGCTTACAACGCAGGAGACCCGGGTTCAATTCCGGGGTCAGGAAGATCTCCTAGAGAAGGAAATGGCAACCCACTCCAGTATTCTTCTTGCCTGGAATATCCCATGGACAGAGGAGCTTGGTGGCTACAGTCCATGGGGTCGTAAAGAGTCAGACACGACTGAATGACTTCACTTACTTTCAGTTGTCCTGGGTAGCAGTTCATAGAACTTTATTTTGTTCAGCTACATTGCATCAGTTAGCTGCTAAGTAGTGTAGAGGATAAGAAGTGATAGGTTTGGCCATTCCTGCTATGGAAGAGAGAGGACATTGACTGAGGAGAAGAGACAGTGATTGTGAAAAGATGCTGGTAAAATATTTTTGAAGGTGTAGAAACTTAAGAGCATTTTCTTTTTATAATGATGACTTAAGTGGTAGTTAATGACAAGCAGTGATGTGGTATTGACACACATGAGGGGGAAAGCAGAGTGTACAGGGTTTGCACTCAGAGTCTCTGTCGTTGGTCTTGTGTTCCCAGCCTGTCCTGTGCCGCCTGATTCCTGACAGCCTGGGAAGGGCCTTCCTCTCTGTGTTCCTAGCAGTGTCGCATGGTGCTTGGTACCTGGTGGGATTCATTTAATATTTATGAAATAATTTCCTACCAGCTCACCTGTTGATTGTTGGTAACACAGAAGTAAAACAATAGAAATGTCCAGGTTCTAAATGCATTGGAGTTTGAAGCCATATTTTCTTCTTAGAAAGGAACCAATACACTTGTTGAGAAAGTACCAAAGATAGCCTCATGGCCAGGAATTCTTTATTATCTGTTTTATACATGCACACTCTCATACACACATATACACATATATTATATATATGTATATATATGCTATATTATATGTATGCTATACTGTATTATATACTTAGATGTAGACATACTATAATAATAGTGTATTACATATCATATACTATTTACTATTTCTCAGGTAAACCAAGACCTAATAAAATACAGCTATAAAATGATAGGCTGTATAAAATTTTTATTGCAAATTTCAGAGAAGCAATTGTTTTGTTTGTGCTTTGTTCTTGCAGTATAAACAATATATATTTTGTCTTTTTCTGTAGAACTTTCTGTTACTTGATGAGGTGTCACAGTGCTACCCTCAGCTGCCATCAGATGGTAGAACGATCGTGGATGTGCAGGCATTTACTGCTTTTTGGGAAAAGGTAAGAATCCTTTCATTCCAAAATCATGACTGATAAAAGACAACTGTGATATAGATTTATTGGAGAATTTTGAGATTTTACACATACTGTAAAATATGACTTTCTCATTTTCTGAGAATATGTTATAAAAATTCTTGGAATCAGGAATAAGGTTTACAATGAATGGAGATTAAGTGTAAAATCAGCCTGAGGCATTTGACATGTTTCTTTTTTTCTCATTTTCAAGAGAGCATTCAATGTATTAGCATGTGTTGAGCTTAAAGTATGTAAATTCTTCTTTTAATTTTTAGTTTATTTTTCATTATGTTTTATTACAGAGTATTAAATATAATTCCCTGTGCTATACAATAAGATCACCTTAAACAAAAGATATAGAACATAAATACATCTTTTCTTGGAAAGTGAAAGTTGCTCAGTTGTGTCTGACTCTTTGTGACCCTATGGACTATACGCTTCATGAAAATCTCTAGGGCAGAGTACTGGAGTGGGTAGCCTTTCCTTTCTCCAGGGGATCTTCCCAACCCATGGATCGAACATAGATCTCCCACATTGCAGGCAGATTCTTTACCAGCTGAGCCAGAAAACCCAGATCTAATATTCTGGGCTGAAGTGTGAAGTGTTAGTCGCTTCAGCTGTGTCTTAGTCTTTGTGACCCCATGGACTGTAGCCCACCAGGTGCCTCTGTCCATGGGAATGGATACCCACTGCAGTATTTCTATTCTTGTTGTTCATTAGCTCAGTAGTGTCTAGCTCTTTGCAACTCCAAGAACTGCAGCATGCCAGACTTCCCTGTCCTTCACCATTCTCCTGGAGCTTGTTCAAACTCAGGTCCATCGAGTCAGTGATAACATCCAACCATCTCATCCTCTGTCATCCCACTTTCCTCCTACTTTCAATCTTCCCCAGCATCAGGGTCTTTTCCAATGAGTCGGCTCTTTGCATCAGGTGGCCAAAGTATTGAAGCTTCAGCTTCAGCATCAGTCCTTCCAATGAAAATTCAAGATTGATTTCCTTTAGGATTGACTGGTTTGATCTTCTTGCAGTCCAATGGACTCTCAAGAGTCTTCTCCAACACAACAGTTTAAAAAGATCAATTCTTCTGCACTCAGCCTTCTTTATGTTCCAATTCTCACATCTATACATGACTACTGGAACAACCATAGCTTTAACTATATGGATCAAAGTAATGTCTCTGCTTTTTAATACACAGTTTAGGTTTGTCATATCTTTTCTTCCAAGGAGCAAGCATTTTTAATTTCATGGCTTCAGTCACTGTCTGAAGTGATTTTGCAGCACAAGAAAATGAAATCTGCCACTGTTTCCACTTCCTCCCTTTCTATTTGACATGAAGTGATGAAACCAGATTCCATGATCTTAGATTTGAGAATGTTGAATTTTAAGCCAGCTTTTTCACTCTCCTCTTTCACCTTCATCAAGAGGCTCTTTAGTTCCTCTTCACTTCCTGCCATTAGAGTGGTATTACCTGCATGTTTGAGATTGCTGATATTCTGTCAGAATTCTAGATTCCATTTTGTGTTTCATCTGGCCTGGCATTTTGCATCATGTAGTATGCATAAAAGTTAAATTAGCAGGGTGACAATATACGGCCTTGACATACTCCTTTCCCAATTTGGAACCAGTCTGTTGTTCCATGTCTCTTCCTAACTGTTTCCTCTTGACCTGCATACAGGTTTCTCAGGTGACAGGTAACATGATCTGGTATTCCCATCTCAAATTTTCCAGAGTTTGTTGTGATCCACACAGGTAAAGGCTTTAGCGTAGTCAATGAAGCAGAAGTAGATATTTCTCTGGAATTCTCTTGATTTTTCTGTGATCCAACAAATGTCAGCTATTTGATCTCTGGTTCCTCTCTTTTCTAAACCCAGCTTACACATCTAGAAGTTCTCTGTTCATGTACTGCTGAAGCCTAGCTTGAAGGATTTTGAACATTAATTTGCTAGCACGTGAAATGAGCGCAATTGTGTGGTAGTTGGAATGTTCCTCTGTCCGTATGGGAATCTAGTCAAAGAAGGAACCTTCCTAAAGTTAGCTAAAGCTGCCTCAAATCCCCAAAGAGAGAAGATTTGATGAAGAGACCTCCAGGATACAATATCTTAAAACAGGAAAGAGAAAAATGTGGGTTATATTTTGCATATCAGTTATGTTGACTATTGTTATCTTTTCCCCTTTGTAAAATAATTTGTGTTACTTTATTAAAATGGGTACATTTTTATAAACTTTAATTTGTAGGCATCAGAGACCCCAACCCTACAAGGCCTTTCCTTTACTGTCAGACCTGGTGAACTGTTAGCTGTGGTTGGACCTGTGGGAGCAGGAAAGGTAAGTTGTGATGCCTTTTGTCAGCTTGATGCAACTGCACAGCCCCTGTTCAATCCTCAGAGTGGAGCCAAGAGCTGAGTGTGACTCAGTTTGAATTGAGTGTGTCTAGAACAGTGTTTCTCTAGTGTTTCCATGAAATACTCATTTTACAAGAAGGTTCTGTGGCAAATCAGGATAAATGCACATTGTCTTTTCATTCTTGGTGCTTCACATGGCCCAGTTGCAAATTGCTTGTGGGGAATTTGGACATCTCATTGAAGGGGACTGTTTATGTGACAGCTGTTCAGCATGGGCAGAGACAATGAGGACTCCTTTTCATCTTGTGGCCCCTCCAGGAAGTCTGGAGGTCATAAAGCTCTTCCCAGAAACTTTGGGTATTTCCTTCTGTGACTTGATGTGATCTTGTCGGTGCACGTGCAGTAAATGTGCAGCCACGTGCTGGAGATAAAGATACAGACGTGGGCAAGACCCTGACTCTCTGCCTTTCAGAGGCAACCAGTTTCTGGGGCAAGACAGGCATGCAGACGTATTATTTCAGCCCAGTGTCGTGAGCGCTCTGATGGTGTGGATACACACCAGTCTGTGTGATGTTGAAGAGCTGAAGGAAATGTGCACATGCACAACAAACAACAAAACAACAACAAACAGCAAACAAACAACAACATACAGAAATCTAAATGTGGGATGTGGGGTTCCCTGGTGGCTCAGTGATAAAAGAGTCTACCTGCGAATGCAGGAGACACAGGTTTGATCCCTGGTCTGGGAAGATCCCACATGTGGAGCAACTAAGCCCGTGTACCACAACTGTTGGGCCTGTGCTCTGGAGCCTGGGAGCTGCAACTGCTGAGCCCACGGGCTGCAGCTGCTGAATCCTTCCTACTAGAGCCTGTGCTCCTTAACAAGAAAACCTGTGCACTGCAATGAAGGCCCAGTGCGAACAAAAATAAATAATATTAGAACTGTGGTACAGCAGAAACCAATACAACATTGTAAAAAATAAATGAAAAATATGTAAAAGAACTCAAGATAAATAAAATTATTTTTAAAAATGTGGGAGTGTGTACACGAATGGGTGCTGATTTCCTCTATGATAGACTTTTGCTCTGCAGACACAACCCACTTCAGAGTTCTTTCAGTTAATCATCTTTTGATATATTCTTCACTCATAGCTTTTTACAAACAAGTGTTTGTCAAGTAAAAGAGACCCAGATGCAGAAGCAACGAAATTAAACATCAGATACAGAAAATACACGTCCTGCTGGGCTGCTCTGCTAGAGAAGGATGTTAACATTCTTAATTACTCTTTACTGAGTAGAACTTCATTTGAAGGATACTTGGGCAGAGTAGATTGTTTATACTGTTGTTTTTATATTCCCTGGTGGCTCAGATCAGGGAATATAAAAACAACAGTATAAACGGTGGCTCAGATCAGGGAATATAAAAACAACAGTATAAACAATCTACTCTGCCCAAGTATCCTTCAAATGAAGTTCTACTCAGTAAAGAGTAATTAAGAATGTTAACATCCTTCTCTAGAGTGTGGGAGACCCAGGTTCGATTCCTGGGTTGGGAAGATCCCCTGGAGAAGGAAATGGCAGTCCAGCCCACTCCAGTATTGTAACCTGGAAAATACCATGGACAGAGTAGTCTGGTGGGCTACAGTCCATGGGGTCACAAAGAGTTGGACATGACTAAGCGACTTCACCATACTATTAATATATTCCTTATCAGTCATTGTTTTCCTTGACCATTTGTGTTTGTTTGTTTGTTTGTTTGTTTGTTTTCTGAATCAACTGTGACGGCTGTACTTTATCCTGTTGAAGGAAAAGGTTCTATCCTGTATCAACCGCCAGGGTGGGGCCGGCTGTGCTGCGGGGCATGTTCCGCCCCAAGTGCTGCGTGTTCACATGTGTGTGCTGCCGTCTGTTTCAGACATCACTGTTATGCGCTCTGCTGGGGGAGCTGCCCCCGAGCCAGGGGAAGGTCAGCGTGCACGGGAGGATCGCGTATGTCTCTCAGCAGCCCTGGTTGTTTCCAGGAACTGTGAGGAGTAACATTTTATTTGGGAAGAAATATGAAAAAGAACGATATGAAAAAGTAATAAAGGCTTGTGCTTTGAAAAAGGTGAGTAATGACGTTTGAGTTGCGTTTACTTGAATTTCAAATAATGATAGTGTTGATTTTAAACTACAAGATTTGTCAAAAGTTTGGCCTTATGATCCAGCAATCCCACTGCTGGGCATACACACTGAGAAATCCAGAATTGAAAGAGACACGTGTACCCCAATGTTCATAGCAGCACTGTTTACAATAGCCAGGACGTGGAAGCAACCTAGATGTCCATCCACAGATGAATGGATAAGCAAGCTGTGGTACATATACACGATGGAGTATTACTCAGCCATTAAAAAGAATACATTTGAATCAGTTCTAAT
>SJYU01002878.1:136373-202516 GCA_006410795.1 Tragelaphus strepsiceros
AAAAAAAAAAAAAAAGGAAAGATTTTTGAATGTTGCTTAAGTTTTAAAGGTCTTCTGGGTATTTATGCAGGCATATTTACTTATGCTGTCTTTTTAATGTTTACGGGATAATGACACTTACAGAATACCTTTGGGGAGGTGGGTGAGGATTGTTTCACTCTGTGAAGTTTCATTAGCTTTTAACTTTTTAAATGGAAAGCTATAAAAATTTACAAAAACAGAGAGCACAGTGTAATGAACCCTTCATGTACCACCCCCAGCTTCAGCCAGAATCAGCTGGTGGCCAGTCTCCCTGCATCTCTACCCCTGCCCCCTGCCAGCCCCACCCCTACCCAGAGTATTGTGGAGCAGATCCTAGACCTCAGATTAGTTCATCTGCAAACACTTCATTAGTTTTCTCTAAAAGATAGTAAAGCCTTTGGGGGAAAATTATCACTATATTTCACCTGAAAAAATATATTTCACCTGAATATCATCAACCTGCTAGTCTGTGTTTGCGTGTTTTTGATCATCTCACTGAGAAATCTCCTTCACCACTGTTTGAACCCACGTAAGGTCTGCCCCTGTACTTAGCTGATGCTTCCTTGTTCCCTTTCAGTCTGTGAGTGTCTCTCTCCACTTCATTTTTGACTACTAATTTATTATTTAAGGAAACTGGAATGCTTTAAAATTTCTTTTTAATACTGCATCATTTCACTGAGGGAGATTATTTTCAGAAATGGTGTTGTGTTCAACAGAAATGGTGAGGTGAAAGGTTTAACTGTACGTTGGGATTTAAATAAGATTAGTGAATAAATGATGGGAACTAAACTGATAGGAGAATACAATTTGGCAAAAAGAAAGGGAAAAAAGTAAATAACGTTAAATACTGTGTTACTCTCTTGGGTTATAAAAGTCAGTGAATAATAGTGTTAAAGGGCTCCCCACCACCACCACCCCTGGTTTCTGTTCAAGCGCAGTCTGGAATCCCACTGTTCTCTTGTATTGTGAGGAAAAGGCAGAGACAGATCTTCAAAGGTGTGGTGTTGAAGACTCCAAACCTGCTTTGCAAGGAAATGGTAATTCTCCTCGAAAAATGACTTGAACATCATAGGTTATATCAGGTGAGCGTGTGCTTGCTAAGTCACTTCAGTTGTGTCCAACTCTGCGGCCCTATGGACTGTAGCCTGGCAGGCTTATCTATCCATGGGATTCTCCAGGCAAGAACACTGGGTTGGGTTGCCATGCCCTCCTGCAGGGGATCTTCCTGACCTAGGGGTCAAACCCTCGTCTCTTATGTCTCCAGCATTGCCAGGTGGATTGTTTACCGCTAGTGCCAGCTAGGAAGCCCTGTATCAGGTGAGCAGAATTTTACAATGATGTGAACAAACAGAATTGCTTGTTTAATGGGCTTGTTTCTTTATTCTGGGTTCTTGTTAATGGGTGATTATACATTTGCAGAAATGATGTCAAATTAGCAGGAATGAGCTAGATTTTTATTAAATGGTGTAGATTCCATGTAAAAAAAGAAGGGATAGCAAATGTAGAACAGTGAGAACAGTAGCTCCCATTTATTCAGAGTCCATGTGCAAAGCCTTTTTCTGTCTTTCACACATGCACATGCACACAGATAATTTAGATTTATGAGTTATTCATTCTTTATGAGTGTCTTCAATATTCCCTTCCTCATTTTATAGGTAATATAACTGAGGCCTGGAGCAATGAGACACCTCATCTCTACATTTGCAGCTCAAGTTCAGATCCCAGGGAGTTGATGCTTTGCCACAGCCTCGTGGGGTGACTGGACCAGTAACACGGGCAGTGTTCTGGGGCTTTACCCTCCCTGGGGCAAGTGTGCAGCACAGACTCTGGTGGGAAGGGGACTTGCAGGACTGGGTTGCACAGTGATTCTTCTGTATGTGATGTGACATTTCTATAAACCTGGACTGCTCTTCTGTTCTTGTGCATAGTTGGGACATGGGGTTTGGGCCTCTCATGCCCATCCCATCCTTGGCAGGAAGGGAGGCCCAGAGTGGAGAAGTAGTGGAGAGGAGAGTTCTGACCCCAGCTTCATCACTTGCCTGCTGTCACTCTGGACATGTCCTATTACCTGCCTGAACCTCTGACGTTTCTGCAGCAAAATGAGAACATTGGGTCAGAGGGTTTCCAGGAGGTTTTGTTGCTGCTCTGAAATGTCATGTATGACTCCAGTTAATAAGAGGTCAGCAAGGTCTTTCTGATACCCGAGAACTACCTAGTAAGTTAAGAGAGTCTCTGCTTGTCTCCTTTTGGATTCCGGGTATCAGAGGATGGTCATAAGGCAATCACAGGAAATAGTAGCGTCCTGGAGTTTAGTCTGGCCTGTAGACACAGAGATAGCATGTGTGGTAGAAAAGGCTTGGCCAGGCTTCCCTCATAGCTGAGTTGATAAAGAATCCACCTGCAATGCAGGAGACCCCAGTTAGATTCCTAGGTCAGGAAGATCTGCTGGAGAAGGGATAGGCTACCCTTTCCAGTATTCTTGGGCTTCCTTGAGGCTCAGCTGGTAAAGAATCTGCCAGCAATGTGGGAGATCTGGGTTCGAGCCCTGGTTTGGGAAGATTCCCTGGAGAAAGGAAAGGCTACCCACTCCAGTATTCTGGCCTGGAGATTTCCATGGACTATGGTCCATGGGGTGGAAAAGAGTCAGACAAGACTGAGCGACTTTCACTTTCACTTTGAAGAGAACCAGTCCTGGGTAGAAACTCCAGATATTTGTCTCAGTTTCCATTCTTATTAAATGGGGGAGGGTTGGGGTTACTGTAAAGACTACAGAAAATGCCTGTGAAATGTAAACAAACCAGAGTTTCAGTTAACGGTTGCTATCGGTATCATTCTAACCTTTTCCTCTCCATCCATTTATCCATCCATATAAATATAACAAAGATTTCTCCTTACCCCTACATCCCCACATCCTGGAGGAAAAGCCATAAAAATGCAACATTCATTTTTTTAATATTTATTTAAATTGGAGAATAATTATAATATTGCGATGACTTTTGCCATAGATCAACATGAATTGGCCATGGGTATACATGTGTCCCCCTATCCTGAACCCCACTCCCAACTCCCTACCCACTCTATCCCACTGGATTGCCCCAGATTACTGGCTTTCGGTGCCCTGCTTCATGCATGAAACTTGCACTGGTCATCTATTTTACTTATGGTACTGTACATGTTTCAATGCTATTCTCTCAAATTATCCCACCATCACCTTCTCACCTGAGTCCAAAAGTCTATTCTTTACATCTGTGTCTCCTTTGCTGCCCTGCATATAGGATCTTCATCACTGTCTTTCTAAAAGCAACATTTTTATATAACATATGTTAGTAGCAACTATATGTATTATACTAGAACTTATTGAAGTAACTATTTAAGTTCATTGAGCTGAAAATTTTTCTGTAACAAAACAGGGAGACATGAAGTAATCAGACTGCGATGTTGATTCAGGCAAATGACATCAACTCCAAGGTCTAGGAGTCAGAAGGTTCAGGAATGGAGTTCCAATCATTATGGACCAGATGTTTGGTTTTGGTTTTTTTGATCCTTACAAGCCTGTCTCTTCATCTGTAAAATGGAGATAGTAAACCTATTAACCTCATGAGGTTTTTTTTTGAGGATGAAATATGGTTGTCATTTTAAAGCACCTGATTGCCAGGGACCTAACAAGTACTCTGTAAGTGAGTTTTAAAATAAATTAATTCTTAATTATAAGCTCAGCCAGATTCTGGAAAATTAAATCTATAAAATGTGACATGTAAGAAAGAAGTGTTTAACTTCTTATGGAAGAGTACTTAGCTTCCATTATTCAAGTTGATATTTCTATCAGTGCTCTACACATAGTACATTATGTAAATCAACAATAACAATATTCTGTTACCTAATATAGTATGTAACATTTGTTACATGTTATCTTTAAGGCATTTGAAAATGTTTAGTGAACATGTATTTAAAGATATCAAATTGACAAATTCTAGTTTAATATTTTTCCACATAGATCACTTACTTGGGCATTTCTCTTCAGACCGCTTTGACAATCATCAAATAATAAGTTTATTGATACTTATATGTCTAGGTATAGAGTTCTTCAAGTCTTGAGTTACTTTATTGAGTTGTCTTCATTTCACATATACCTTCAGTCACCATCTGGGCAGCATGATGTGAAAGAAAAGAAGGCTCTGAGCTGACATGAGCTGGTTCAGATTCCAGCTCTTCTGTTTAACAGCTGACCAGTGATGTGGTCCTCACTCACTCTCAGTTTCCTCATCTGTGAAATGGGGCCAGTACTTACTGTGCATCTTGCTGTGAGGATTAGAGATAATGAGCATCAGGGTCCAGCACAGAGCTTCGTGCACAGATCTTACCCCGCAGGAGCTGAGACAAGCCATGTGCACGTGTACAAATGATGGAGCAGAATAAGATGGTCCTTCATGAGAGATGAGAGATGAGATCCTTGGGAACCCAGCAGGAAGAGAGATGAGTGCAGGATGGTTTCATGGGAGAGTGTGTTTGGGGTGAGGCTAAAAAATGGGCAGGATATTGACAGGTCGTGAGAGAAAGAGCAATTCCAAATGGAAGAAAAGCTGTGAAGGAAGCAGGGCCTCCTGCTGTTTGACTCTAGAACCCAGCCCTCCTCAGCCAGGGCCTCACATCTGGCCCTCATTAACCATTTCAGCAATCTACTCCGTGGTGCTTGTACTGTAAGTTTCCACCATTGCTGAAGGGCCCTTGATGTGCTTCTGGATGGATGGCACCAAACCAGCATTGCCTTTTCCTAGTTTGCCTCTAGTTTGTGTGTCTGCTGTTCAGTGAGAATTGATTAAATTTTGGGGCTTCCCAGGTCGCTCAGACAGTAAAGAATCTGTCTGCAATACAGGAAGACCTGGACTCACTCCCTGGGTTGGAAAGATCCCCTGTAAAAGAAAATGGCAACCCACTCCAGTATTCTTGCCTTGGAGAATTCCATAGACAGAGGAGCCTGGTAGGCTATAGTCCATGGGATCACAGAATTGGAACACGACGGAGTAACTAACACTTACTTACT
The DNA here is from genome assembly GCA_006410795.1 of Tragelaphus strepsiceros. Taxonomy (NCBI): domain Eukaryota; kingdom Metazoa; phylum Chordata; class Mammalia; order Artiodactyla; family Bovidae; genus Tragelaphus; species Tragelaphus strepsiceros. Next base: position 141,436 of record SJYU01002878.1, read on the forward strand.
TAACTTTGAGGTAACAAATATGAATAAGAACACTTTCCTGTCAGTGGAAGGAACTGTAATATATGCTCAACTCAGGCTTTTCCCCTTTAATCTAATCAGAACACGTTGGCTGACAAATCAATTCTACTTGGTTTTACTTCAAATCCTCCAAAATATTTTTCCCCTTGGTGGCTTGTTCATATATAATTTTCAGAGTCAACAGCACAGTCAAAGTATTACTACCAGACTCAGAGATAATTTTTTAGGTCTTGGAAAGAGAGACCATGAGTGCTTTTTCTAGAATGTGGTTAAGATTGCTGTATTAAAAGGTGGTGCTATTTTAAGAAGAAAACTATTTGAACAACATAAAATCAAAGCATAAAAACTAAGTGGAACAGTTTGCAAGGCCAAGTAATTCTATGTGTGGGCATGAGACTGAGAACATAACATAGCTCATTTTTTCAATGAAAACCCAAAGCAAGAGATGGTATTAATTTCTGAGCTCAAGAAAGAAAGAATGTGAGGTAATTATAAATTATCACAGCAGCGCACTTGCTGCCTTTCATCAGATGCACCTCCATTAAGATTTGAGTGAGTGGAGAACCTGTGTGTGTCTGTGTCTTTGTGGTTGTCAGGGAGGGTTACGATGGAGTCTCTTTCTTCCATGGTGGTCATGTGCTTTGTATGTTATGATTCAGTCTATAAACAGAGTCCCACTGTTGGCTTGGTGAGAAAATAGGAATCAGTTACCAACAGCAAGTTATAATCAACTCATGTCCTTTTTTCATTTGTGGAGGTGTTCACACAATTCTTTACATTCTCACAGCATCCTTCAGTTCATTGATTCTGGTTTCTGCAGCACATACTATAGAAGAGGAAAATGAGAATTAGGGAGATCAAAGGACTTGTTTGTCACGGTGGCACCAGTGTGCTACTTGCTTTCTCACCAAATTTGCTGCAATAGAGACAGAGAAGTGAGTAGTTCACCTACAGAAAGGTACTGCTGTGCATCCTAGGTTCAGGCATGGCGGGTTTAGTAGATAAAACTCCAAACAAACCTTTTCTGTGACAGAATGATTGATAATTGCAGGCAACCTAAGACTTCTAATGAAATACCATGTAACTTACATCTAAGGCAGAGGAACCAGGGATCAAATTCCCAACATCTATTGAATCATAGAAAAAGCACAAGAATTCCAGAGCATCTACTTCTGCTTCATTGATATGATAAAGCCTTTCACTGTATGGATCACAAAAAAGGGTGGAAAATTCCTAAAAGAGACGGGAATACCAGACCACCTTACCGGCCCCCTGTGAAACCTGTATGGAGGTCAATAAGCAACAATTAGAACTGGACATGGAACAGCGGATTGATTCCAAATTGGGAAAGGAGTACAAGACTGTATATTGTCACCCTGCTCATTTAACTTACATGCAGAGTATACCATGTGAAATGCCAGGCTGGATGAAGCACAAGATGGAATAAAGATTGCTGGGAGAAATATCAATACTCTCAGATATGCAGATGACACCACCCTTATAGCAGAAAGTGAAGGGAAACTAAAGAGCCTCTTGATAAATGTGAAAGAGTAGAATGAAAAAAATTGGCTTAAAACTCAACATTCAAAAAGCTAAGATCATGGCATCCAGTTCCATCACTTCATGGCAATAGATGGGGAAACAACAGAAACAGTGATAGACTTTATTTTCTTGGGCTTCAAAATCACTGCAGATGATGACTGCAGTCATGAAATTAAAAAAGTTTGCTCCTTGGGAGAAAAGCTATGACAAACCTAGGCAGCATATTAAAAAGCAGAGGCATTAATTTGCCAACAAAGTTCCATTTAGTCAGGGCTATGGTTTTTCCAGTAGTCATGTATGGATGTGAGAGTTGTATCATACAGAAACCTGAGTGCAGAAGAATAGATGCATTTGAACCGTGGTGTTGGAGAAGACTCTTGAGAGTCCCTTGGACTTCAAAGAAATCAAACATGTCAATTGTAAAGGGAATCAACCCCAAATATTCATTGGAAGGACTAAAGCTCCAATACTTTGACCATCTGATGGGAAGAACTGACTCATTAGAAAAGACTCATGCTGAAAAAGATTGAAGCCAGGAGGAGAGGGGATGACAGAGGATGAGATGGTTGGATGGCATCCCTGACTCAGTGGACATGAGTTTGAACAAGCTCCATGAGATGGTAAAGGACAAGGAAGGCTGGAGTGCTGCATTCCATGGATCACAAAGAGTCAAACACAACTGAGTAACTGAACAACTTCTTAAACCTGAGTTCTATCGTGTCATTTTGGGAATGTACTTGTCATCTATTCTCTTTTTTTTCCCATGGTACCCTGGGGGAAATAGGTTGATTTTTCTATTTACTTCTTAAATAATATTCAAATATAACTTTTGATTGATTCCGAGATCCTCAAGTTACAACTTTATTTCCTTCATAGCTTTGAGTTTTTCCTGCTTTCACAGACAAGCATCTACTTAGTCCAGCTGATCTGCTGGGTGTCCCTCGAACACACTGTTTCTTTCCTTTTGGTTTTCCTGCACAGCTTGCTCTTTCTGCTCCCATTTCTTGTACAGACCTTGTCTGTCACTCGCTTTAAGTATCATTGTGAAGACTTGGGTGAGGTGTTATCCCTTCTCTGAAAGTGGGAAGCTGAGGCAGAGATGAGCAAAATGTCTTTTTAAGAGACACTCATTCACTTTCATGCATTGGAGAAGGAAATGGCAACTCCAGTGTTCTTTCCTGGAGAATCCCAGGGACAGGGAGGCCTGGTGGGCTGCCATCTATGGGGTCACACAGAGTCAGACACGACTGAAGTGACTTAGCATAGCATAGCATAGCATTCCTTGATAAAAACAAGTCCTGTGCCTTTGCCAGCCTCACACCTGTCTCTAGCACAGACCTTCACACTTGCATGTCCAGCTGCAATGTGACATCACCGAGAAGTCATCTTAGCTTGTCCACAAGCGAAGTCTAAACCTGTATCCACCATCTTCTCCAGCTCAGTAAATGGAGACCCTCTTCTTCCCCTTCCTTATGCCCCAAATACCACAGTCTCCTCTTCTCTTACAACCCACACCCATCCTGTCAGCAGATATTTTGGACTCTGCCTTCAACATGTGCCTGGAGTGTGACCCCATCTCTCCATTCCCACTGCTCTCACTCTGGTCCTGACCATTGTCATCTCTCACCTCGATTATTCCAGTAACGTCCTCACTTGTATCTACCCTCAACCTTCCCCACTTACTGTCTTTTTCTGTAAAGCACAGGAGCGATTCCTTAAAACCTCAAATACGTCCAACCTCCCCCTTCTCTTCTTACTGGAGTGACCCCAGGCTCCTCCTGCTCTGTCTCTGCCCTCACACCCCTCATTCTTACTCTGCTTTGCTCTCCTGCCTCCTTGTCCTGAACGCCTTGGGCATCTCCCCTATGTCCCCTGCACTTGCTCATCCTTCTCTGTGGAGAAGCCTCTCCAGGTCTGTCTGAGCCTCTCCTCCCCTAGATCTGCTCATATGCCCTCTGAGCAGAGCCCTCACACCCCAGTGTGGACTCATTTCCCTCCTTAACTCTCCATCCCCCTGAGCCAGCTTCCTTTTCCTTCCTGTCCTCAGTACTTGTGCTCAGGTTATTTTATATATTGTCCATCTTCAATCATGGAAAGAAACTCTAGGAGCTTTGTTTCTTCACAACTGAGTTCACTGTGCCCAGAGCAATGCCTGTCATACAGTAGGTCCTCAGTAAATACTGTTAAAATGGTCAAATGCGTACATGCTTTCCCAAACTACACAATGAAAACAAATAAACACTGAGTTTTTTTTTTTTTTTTTTAGTTTTCAAGGTTACAGTTTAGTCACTCTGACTTATCCCCACTGCTGTCACTTCCCAGGTCACTCGGTGGTAAAGAATCCACCTGCCAGTGCAGGAGACACGGGAGACACTGATTTGATTCCTGGGTCAGGAAGATCTCCTAGAGAAGGAAACAGCAAACCACTCCAGTGTTGTTGCCTGGAGAATCCCATGGACAGAGCCTCTGAGCCTGACAAGTCCTAGTCCACGGGTTTACAAAGAGTTGAATATGACTTAGCAGCTGAGCATATATGCACGTTAATCAAATACTTGTATGAGGAACTAATGCTAAAAGTGTAAGATGGTAGTAGAACACTATTTATATCTTTTTCTTTTCCCCCTTTCCTATCTGTATAGGATTTACAACTTTTGAAGGAAGGAGATCTAACTGAGATTGGAGACAGAGGAACCCCGCTAAGTGAAGGACAGAAAGCCCGGGTCAGCCTCGCCAGGTAAACAGGTTCAGTTCCCATCCTGTTCCTCCTCCTTTGTGGCTCCTATTGGATGTGAGCACACAGACCCTGCTCACCAGTTGGCCTGTGTGAAACAGGGTCTTGGCCCTTTCCCTGGGTTTGTAGAAAAAACATGAAGTTGTTGGGCACCATCATGATTCAGAGATGAGACCCAGGGAGTGTGAAGTGTCCTCTCCTGATGTCTATGTTTTCTAGAGCCGTGTATCAGGATGCAGACATCTACCTCCTGGACGATCCGCTCAGCGCAGTGGATGCAGGAGTCAGCAGGCACTTGTTCGAACAGTGAGTTTGCTCATGTTTTCTATCGTTTCTTCTTTCCAAGTGCCCTTCAGAGATGATGGAAGAGAGCTCAGAAAGGTCTTTATGCTCCAGGAGACTCAGCTCCCTCTGCCCTGGTGTCCCTCCCTCCCCTCCCTTCCATCCGCAGAAGATCCATCGTAGAGAAATCTTACCTCATGAAGAAGTCAGGACAGGAAAACACAGCAGGTGCTTCCAGTGTGTGGGAGCCAGTGGGGTCCGTGCTTTACAGAGTCAGGGATAGATGGCAGATTCCCTCTTGCTATTTGCAATTAGTTGCCAGATACTCCGGGTGGATACACACCCCAGGAATAAGAAAGACGATATAGGGTTTTAAAATCAGAGAGAGAGAGACTCTATAACCCGGTACTTGGCTGCTGGTTTTTTCCCTCCATTATTTGCTTAAGGCCTGTTAGAAGTGAAGTTTTCAGTACTGACATAGGGCTTCCGTGGAAAGACCCTGTTGGTTTATGCTTGTTATTCTATCACTTTGGAAATAAAGTCTTATTAAGTCTAGACTTAATAAAGTCTAGAATTTGAGAATCATGTATTCCACATCTGAGTATGATTTCAATCATTTCATGTTATTTCATGGATGCTTACTAGAAGTAATACTTAGACACTACAATGTAGTGTCACCTATAATCTGGCTTGAGTCTTGACTCTCATTCCTGTTTCTAAAATGTAGAACTTGTCAGTGGCTCCTGGTTGGCTACACAATGACTAAAGTAGAACAACTCTGATTCTTTTCTGTGTATAATGTGTCCTAATACACACTGACTGAGGCCTCTTATGGAGTCTAGACTGGCCTTTTTGAAAGCCTTGCGAACTTGTCTTTCTTCTAAAACAGGCTTCACATCTCCCCCGTGGTCAGGTTGCTTGCTGTTGGTCACTTTGTTAAAGCCAATGAGCCTTCCAGCTGCACTTATAAACACCCTGCTGTGTGCACTGAGATCAATGCCTTATAGATGTTACTGCATAAACCTCTTAGTTTACAAGAAGGACAGTGAACCAGGAGATGGGAAGGATCCACACTGGGCAGAAGAAGGGAGACTAGCTAGGATGCCCAGCTCACATTCCTGCCTCTGAGGAACCTGTCTCTATGTGGAGCTTGTTAAGACAGATGCCTGGGAAAAGCTCAGCCTAGTCAGGGTTTAAATACAAGATAGTAAGTGCAGAATGTAAAGTGGAAGTGTCAGCTGGAGGCTTTCACTGAAGTTGGAAAGGTCCCTGTGCCTGGAGCTGAGCAGGAAGTGCCATGGGGGCCTGAAGGCTGGTCAGGTTTGTGGAGGCGAGAAGAAGACCCAGTCCATTGCTGAAGGAAGAGTAGAAGAAGCTCAGGTGTGGAAGGAGGTGAAAGTAAGGCTGTGAGGGGAATAGCAGGCACATCCTCACCTGGAGGAGGCGGGGTGTGCAGCAGAGAGGAGCTGTTTGGGAATTCTCTCTGTCAGGTCCTGTGTTTCTAGGACTATGTCCGTCCAGGATGCTCTCATAGGACACCAGAGCTGGGTGGCTTAGAAATAACAGAAGTTTATCTCTCAAGGTTCTGGAGGCTGAAATAGTCCTAGTCAGGGTGCTGAAAATTCAATCTGGTGAGGGTCTGATTCCTGCGGCCTCATGTGGTGGCAGAGGTGAGGGAGCCCTGTGGTCCCTTTTATCAGGGCACTAATCCCTTGCATGGAGGCTCCACCCTCATGATCTGGTCCCTCCCGATGGCCCCACCTCCTAATACCAACACAGTGGGGATTAAATCTCAATGTATGACTTGTGAGGAGAAAAACATTCAGTCTATAGCAAGTTGTCACAGATGAGGGTGCTCAAAGAATAGAAATTAAATTTCTCACAGTTCTTGAGGCTACAGGTTCAAGGTGTGGGCGGTTTGGTTTCTCTTGAGACCTCTCTCCTTGGCTTCTAACCACATCCCCTTGCTGTGTCCTCACACGGTCGGGGTTTTCTCTACTTGCAGTGAGCATGGTCTACTCTCTAGTTGTGGTGCGTGGACTTCTCATGGTGATGGCTTCTCTCATTGCAGAGCACAGCATTATGGTGTGTGGGCGAGTAGTTGCGGTTCCTGTGCTCCAGAGCACAGGCTCAGTAGTTATGGTGCCTGGGCTGAGGTGTTTTGTGCATGTGGGATCTTCCTGGACCAGGGAAGAATCCCATGTCTCCTGCACTGGCAGGTGGATTCTTTGCTGCTGAGCCACCAGTGAAGCTCCCTTTTGTATATTTTTGCTTATATGTCTATTGCCTTAGAAGACTGACCAAAGAAAACATAGGTATAATTTATGTCAGAGAATGTTCTGCCTGAAATCTCTACTGGGAGTTTTATGGTGTCATGTCTTATGCTTAAGTGTTTAAGCCATTTTGAGTTTATTTTTGTGCATGGTGAGGGGTATGTTCTAACTTCATTGATTTCATGCTTGTGTCTCTGTCCTTATGTCTTAGTCTCTTCATCTAAATACACCAGTCAGATTAGATTAGGTCCGGTATAGTTAAGGGTAATGATTACCTCTTTAAAGTTCATGACACCAAATTCTAAGGTACTGATGACTCAGGTGACCACATGTGAATCTGAGGGGACATGATTGATTTACAGCAGGTCCAGAATAGCAAAGTAGAGACTTCAGCAGAGTCAACAAATGTGAGAGGGAGACCTGTGAGGAGCTCTGGGCTCTGGACACTAGTAGCTGGCTAGGAGCTAGGATTCCACATCCACTAAGCAGGCATTGTTAGACTTTGGTGGAACCTGCCCTTGTATAAAACGTGCTTAGTGTTGGGGTGATAAAAGAGTTATGGAGATGGATGGTGGTGATGGTTGCACAGCATTGTGAATGTACTTAATGCCACTGAGCTGTATGCTTAAAATAGCAAAAATGGTAAATTTCATGTTAGGTGTATTGTAATACACATACAAACCTGAATAGTGGCACAGAATCCTTGAGAACAAGAGGGAACAGGCCAGATCACACATGGCATGGTCTCCAGCTCTCTCATCTGACCCTCCTTTCCAAGCCTCTCCTGTTCATGACTTGATGAATTTTCCCTTAGAGAAGTGCCTGTGTCTTGTCATGAGTTCGGTAACAGGAGCTTGTGCTGTGACAGGGATTCCCCACCCCCGACTTCCTGGCATCCTGAGTAGTTCAGCCTCCTTGTTCCCAGCTCCCCACCCTGAGCTCACAAATGTGTGTCACCCCGTCTTGTGAGAATCTGCACAAGCTCTCCATCATGGCAGGAACAGATTCTGCTGGTCATTGCATCTGTGTCACAGGGAGGGGAGAGAAGGCATTTTGGTGTCAAGTACAGTGTGCTGATCGCAGAAGTTCTCCTGAGTTCTTTTTCAAACACTGGAGATATTTATAAAATCCTCTCAAATATTTTGAATATACCGCTTTGGATATATACTTGATAGAAGCAAGCTTAAGACTGTTGTTTGTAATCAGAACCACATTCTCTGGGGAAAGTTAAAGCAGAGAGCATGAAAGCAATTTAGGAAACCACTCAGCAGCAACTGGAGAGTGTTCTCAAGTCAGAGAATCGGATGGAACAATATGCTGTGAGAGATGGTGGTCATGTGGAAGCTTAGTCATGGGGAGGGTTTTGTATTACAAATGAATGACACACTTCTGCTTGCCGTTAACAGTTTCCTTCAGTCATGAATTTATACCCAAGGTCATGGAGGCTCATGACTTTTATGGCTTTATGCTGTGAACACAGTGGATTCTATCAGCTACAGAAGGTGAGGGTCTTACATGAACTGATGCAGTCTCACCTGTGTCCAGCCATGGATCCCATCCTGGTTCAGCCCCACATCACTAGACCCCTGCCTCCTGCATCATCAGATATTGGGGTCTGTCCTGATCAGACTCCCACACTGCTGTCTACACAGCTCACCCTCCTGTCTACACAGCTCATCCACCTGCTCCAGCCCTTCACGGACACACCTCCCCCCACCTCACCTCCACCCACCACCATATTCACAAAGCAGCTCCAGGTCCTCAAACAAACAGGCTTCCTTGCTGTCTGCTCCTATCAGCTTTTCCAGTTCATCTGCACACCCACTCGGTGTCCAGCTGTGCTGGCTCTGTGGGGGTCCTTTCTCACCCCTGTCTGTACATATTGGTCTCTCTGTCCCAGAGCCAGGGAGCAGTGCCTGGAGGATGGGGCCTGCCATTCCCTCCTGCTCCTCCAGGGGGCGCCCTGTCCTCTGGCTTCCCCCCGCCCTCAGTGAGTGCACTTGACCATTTATGAGTCCCCCTGCCACCCACTGTAGCTCAGTTGGGAAAGAATCTGCCTGCAGTGCAGGAGACCTGGGTTTGACTCCTGGGTCAGGAAGATCCCCTGGAGAAGGAAATGGCAACCTACTCCAGTATTCTTGCCTGGAAAATCTCATGGATAGAGGAGCTTGGCGGGTTACAGTCCATGGGATTGCAAGAGTCAGACATGACTTAGCCACTAAACCACCATCACCACCTGCCACCCATAAACTATGAATGCAGGAAGGCACCTCAGCCCAGCGTGTTCTGTCCCAGGAACCCTGTACCTGCTGTGCCTTCTTTCAGGATGTTTCCCCAGTTAGTCCCAGGGCTCCCATGTCTCCCCATCTAAAACAGTAGCTCCCCTTCTTTTTCCTTCAGAGCACAGGTCACAGCCCAATAGTGGGTTTTCTGTGCTCGCTCACTGTGTCCTCTACACGATGCAGAGTATTGTCTTCTATCTTGACCTGTGGGTGGATCCTCAGCACTTAGGACAGTGCTTGGCTCCTCAGCAAACCTCTGCTGATTGAATGAATGGGGGTGGGGCCTCTGCCTTACTTGTATTGCCTCCACCACAAGATGTGTTCTCTTTTAATAGAGCCCTTATATAGTATCATGTGTGGGATTATAGGATTAACACAGCCTTTATATAGGAACAACTGTTATACAACTGGTTGCTGACTCAGTCATTTGTAGGGCATGACTTGGAAATATTTAAAAACTTGGAAAATAGTGTATTTTTCTAGTGGTATGGATAAAAGCATCATTTACGAAAAATTCAAAGGCATTAAATGATCTCTTCATTGTAATTATTTGTATTACCTCATCTGTGATGGGATATTAGGAAGAAAACATCTTAAAACTTTTGGGTTGGTTCATCTTGGACACAACACCCTGTCAGATTTGATTAACATCCACTTTTAGGGATTATTGGCAGGCAATTATGAATCAAGGAGAAAAAAATCTGTTTTAGTACTAAATTTGGAAAGGTGTTAGTCAAGAAACTTAGGTATGAATGCTGAGCTAACACATGTCAAAATGTAAAAATGAATCCTTTTGGACTTAGCAAATATATGGTATATGTGTTTACATTCCAGGGTCTTGTTTTTGATCACAGACTCAGTGTCCAGAGTGTCTCCTTAAGAGTTTTCTGATCCAAGTTCGAAGCACATGACTGCTCATGGTTAGGGAGGAGTGGAAAAGAAAGCTGACATTTGCTGAGTAGATTGGTGGTTTGATTTCTCAGAACATGTGGATGAGTTGTTTGATCTTGTTTTGAGATGAAGAAACTGAGTTTGAGTCGCTCATCTGATGTCAGGCTCATGAGAGGGACTCAGCTGCAGCCTGCTGCCTCCAGACTCTCCATCTGACTCACAGGTTGAACTCTGGCCCAGGTTCCTGCGATTTGCTCTGCAAGTGGCTCGGGCTCCCAGAATACCTGCCTGGAGCCCTGCCTGTGGTCACTGGGGCCCCAGACCCACTTGCTTCCCTGAAGGGATTGTGGACTTTGTGGGATGACACTGGGGCTGAGTTCCTAGGGGTCTACATTTGAAGTGTAGTAGTTTTTTGTTTGTTTGTTTGTTTACTGTGAAAACAATTTAAGGTTGAATAGTGAGGGTTTATGGACTAAGAGAACTAGTGGGTGCTCTGAGCCATTGGGTGATTTCCACTGTGATTTGGGCCATTTGGATTCTGTTCTTTTACTTTCATATGTGGAAGGTGTTCACGCCAAATGAAAGACTTGCTTCCTAGATGGAACTGGGAGTTGTAGTGATTGATAGAGGCCACTCTGGCATTCATTTTCTGTCTAATATACTTTGGGAACACGTGTCTAGCAAATGCACTCTGGCAAAGATTACCAAGAATCTATTAATTTTTTGTTGTGAATATTTACATCATTAATTATAAATAATCACCTAGAAAGCAAAGAATGTACACATTTTTAAATGACATGGATTCCTCTTCTCTCATTCCTGAATAGCAATAAAATAGTGTTTTAGTTTAGTCAAGTTTTGAGATCTCACTATTATTCAGTTGTTCTCCTTTATGAAACGTAAATAATTGTTAAACTGAGTTTTAGAGGAAAAAACTTAGGTGTTTTTGCCTCCTTCAGTAGACTGGTTTTAAGAATTTTTTATAGCACTAGATCAAATTTGCTGCTGATAAATTTAAGAACCTCTTTGGGTTAATTGATTTATGTTTATTTAATTTTTATTATTGATTTGGTATTTAAACTAAAGATCTTTCACTGCTGTGTGGTCTTCATCTCACTGTTTTCAAAATATAGGTTTTCATTGAGGCACTCCATTAATGTGCTTTTACTTACTGTGCCTTTTACATTTGTAGGTGTGTTCATCAGGCCTTGAAGGAGAAGATCACAATCTTAGTCACTCATCAGTTGCAGCACCTAAAAGATGCAAGTCAGATTCTGATATTGAAAGATGTAAGTAATTTCTAGAAATCTGTGGAATTGCGAGCACACAGGTTTGTTGAAAGACAGACCTCCCTGCAGGTCACTCTCCTTGGGTTCATGGTAAACGCCCTCTTCTCCCTCAGTTTTTTGCCCCCTTCTTCTCAGAGCTGGTGTTCATGCCTTAGAGGATGAACCTAAAACCCTATAGAAATGTCTCTATTACACTCTAAGCCACATAAACCCTAAAGTGTATAAAAGTGCAACCACAGGGTTATTGAATCATCACTGTTCTAATGAAATTTGTTAAGGATAATGTTGCAATTTTATTTAGAACTTTTTACTTTCCTCTTCCATGACTTAAGTCAAACTGTATCACTTAGAGATTAGAGATTCTAAGATCTGTTGGAAGAGCATCTTCCATTAACACCAGAAGCGAGGTTGGGTAGCTGAGCACCCGGGTCAGAGACGTCCTCTCTGCTGGTGTCTCCAGTTGCTGGTCTCCCTGCCCAGGTCTCTATGTGCCTGATACATGTGGGAGCCTGTGTGGCAGGAGGACAAGGCCCTGCCTTCATGGGGCTCCTGTTCTTATGGGGAGGATGTGACAAAGGAGGTGACATTCTGGCCTCCCTGAGGAGCCTCACGGGGTCTGAGTGACATGAAGGTGGCGGCCACACAGTCACCAGGGGGAAGGGGTCTGAGGAAGAGGGTCCTAAGAAGGAGCTGACCTGGCAGGTTGGAGGAACGGCAGGAAGACCAGTGTATCTGAGGAAAGTGATCAGGGAACGGGAGGGAGCAGGTCTCCGAGCAGTGGGCAATGGGCAGTTGTGGGATGGAAGCCATTGGACGGTCCAGAGCAGAGGAGGGATGTCATCTGATGTGGGAGTTAAGAGATTCCTCTGATGGTCACTGGAGGGGCGAAAGAAGAAGCAGTTAGGAGTCTTAGTAAAGCTGAGATGACAGAAGTGTGAGCTCAGGCTAGAGGTTCAGTTTCTAGAGCTGCCGTATCACAGCACCACAGGCTGGGTGACAGCAGGAGTTTATTGTCTCCCTGTTCTGGAGGCTACAGGTCCCAAATCCAGGTGCTGGCAGGGCTGTGCTCTCCCTGAAAGCTCCAGGGGACAATCCTTCCTTCCAGCCTTTGGTGTTCATGGACCTTGCTTAGTGTTCCTTGTCTTCCAGCTGCAGCACTGTGGTCTCTGCCTCTGATGTCACATGGCCGTTGTCCCTGTGTCAGTCTGGGTCTCTTCTATTCTCATAGTGACATCGGTCTCACTGGTTTTAGGGTCACCTTGCTCCAGTGTGATCTCATCTTAACTTGATTACATCGGCAATGACCCTGCATCCAAAGAAGGTCATGTTCATAGGTGTCATGTTTGAGCACATCTTTTTGGGGAGGGGGCACCATCCAACCCACAACTCCTAGCATGGGTGGTGGTGGGGTGGAGATTAGTGAGACATGTTCAGACTTGGTGGTCGTTCGATGCTTCACTCCTTGGCTTGTTTGCTTCTGGGTCTCATCACCTCTATCGTTAACCTCTGACTGCTCCACAGGCCCTTGGTCAGATCCCTGACTTCTGAAAAGAATCTCTGCTGCAAGAAAGATTATTAAGATACAGAACCCCTGCCTCTCTAGAAGCAGTTCCATGTGTCAGCCCTTCTTCACTCCTCTAGGAATGGGGGGGTGGGGGAGGCTGAGGTTTCTCAAGCTCGAGAGAGTTGATTTCATGTGCAGAGGGGGTGATTCTAGTGTGTAAACTCCAATGTTCATAGTGTAATGAGCACAGGATCCAGTGGGCAGGAGTATAACCTATTTTGCCCATCTCTAGATGTTTTGGGGTCCCCTTATTGCTTCTTTTGAGGACCGTACCCCCAGTTTTAGTACTAACAAAACAACTAATTGGCCACTGGTGAGCATCCCTGCCTGAGTTGGGTCCCATCCTCACTGTTGGGTCCCTCTCCTCAGAGAAGATGGCTATCCCTTCATCCCCCTGGAACTGTCAGTGCTTGACTGTTGAGTGAAATTGCTGTCTTTGTACCACCAGTCATTTCATCGTGCATATTACTGATTTTATGTGGTGAGTGGTGATTTCATTAAAGAGGTGTGTGAATTTTGCCTCCCAAGTGGAACAAGACACAATATATCTTGCATAATTTTCTAGTTCTGAAGTATCTGATGGTACCCAAAGGCTTCCCTGTGTTTCTCCCAGTGGACCCCCTCAGGGGAGAGGGTGAGGGGGATCCCAGCGAGGGTCCTGGCCGGCTTCCTCCACCTGAGCTGCCTTAACCACAGCTGCTCTCATTTGATGTGTTTTGCATGCTGAGTTTTTTTTCCCCTGATGTTTTATTTGGTACTGAGTGAATCAGCTGAGTCTGGTTTCATGTGGTCAGAAGATAGTGAAACATCTGCACATTATTTTATATGACTTTGTAAGGGAAGGTAACTGTGCAAGGATGTGTCATATGTGTTCAAAGAAAATGATTTGAATGACTATAGCTTAAGCAGTTGCCTGATTTGGGGAAGGCTAGTTGGCTGCTTGTGGTTGGTTGTTCCTAAGTTTTTTCTCGGATCTGAGTGCATGGATTCTGGCTTAGGTTTTGGTTTGTGGGCACAGACTGCCAAGGCTTTAGAGCCACCCCAGCCCCATGGCCTCCTTGTTTAATTACTTTATCAGGTAGAATATTGGATTTTCAGTTGGGAATTTGCTGAGTGTGTGGGGGCAGTTGTAGACCAAGGAGACGCCTTTCATGGGTTTGCTGTCCGGGGCTGGTTCCTATTATCCCGGCCGGGCACATGACAGTGTGACAGTGACAGTGGTCAGTGAAGATTTAATGAGAGACTCTTACCCATATGCAGATGTGCTGGTCCCCACCTCTGGGTTAAGTTTAAATTTCTTTCCTGGAATTGTCACATGAGGCTTCTGTCAATTTTCATGTTGTCTAAGAAGACTGTGCTGATCCTCCCACCAACCTCTGTACTTCTTCCTTCCCCAAATGCCCAGGGTAGTCATGTCAATAGCCTCCATTTTTGACACATGAGCACACGTTTCTTTCATAGCCCTCTTCACCTACCATAGGGACAGGGTTTGGCAAAGAATACAATGCTCAGTCTGTACTGAGTTGACTGAACTTGATTTTTCAACAAGAATTCTAGACCCAGTCATCATTTTTTTTTCAAAAATCATAATTTAAAACCAGATAACTTTTTTGATTAGTATTTAGGTTGGTTTAATATTATCAAATATAAATTAATTTCTCTCAACTTTTTAATTTTAGGGCAAAATGGTGGAAAGAGGAACTTACTCTGAGTTCCTGAAATCCAGGGTAGATATTTTTTCCCTTTTTGAGAAGGAGAATGAGCAGTCTGAACCATCTCCAGTTCCAGGAACTCCCACTGTGATCTCTGAGTCTTTGGTTCAGTCTCTCCAATCTCCCAGACCCTCATTGGAAGATGCGGCTCCAGAGGACCAAGAAGTGAGTTTCTCTTTCTGCAGTGTGCCCGGGTGTGTGTGTTCTTGGTGGTCTCATGGACCTTCAGTCTGCTCTGCTCGTGACATCTTCATTTGTCCCAAAGTAGACCCTAACGTTCCCAAAGTCTTGTTCCATGGAATTGGTAGAGTTAGAAGAGCGTGAGGGGAGCAAGCTTGCTTGGGGTTCCCCTTTGGGTGTAGGATGGAGAATCTTATGGAGACCAGAAGTGGGTGCACTGCTATGAATTTCTGGGTTTATGTGACTCACACTGATTGAGAACTCTTCAGTTTACCGAAGTTACATCCTATTCATGCTGGTGGCCCCCAGCTTCCCTTATGCATCCAAAGGCTTAATGTGAAGACCTCCTTAGACTGAGTCCTGCTGTTGCCACGTTAAATCAGCTACTTTTCCTATGCGTTGGAATACTCTAGCACTGCATGTGACTGATGGCAGTATTTTGCCTCAGTGTCAGATGGTTTGTGATAGGCCAGAGGTAATGTGTGCAAAGGACCTGACACCTGGTAGACACTTCAGTGTTAGTTCCTGTCCTCCTTTCTTACCTTTCAAGACTGAGAACCACATCTTATCAACCTTAAATCCCAGTGTCTAGGATAGAGGCGAGGACATCCTAGCCTTCTGTGAGTCTATAATGCATTCTAAGTCGTCCAGACAGAAATGCTGAAATGTACTAGATCTCCCTTAAAAACATATTCCCTTGATAACCAAACCCTGAGTATGCAAGCCCAGGAGCCTGGAATGATCCTGATAAGTATTCAGATTCAGATCAGATCAGATCAGTCACTCAGTCGTGTCCGACTTTTTGCGACCCCATGAACTGCAGCACGCCAGGCTTCCCTGTCCATCACCAACTCCCGGAGGTCACTCAGACTCACATCCATCGAGTCAGTGATGCCATCCAGCCATCTCATCCTCTGTCGTCCCCTTTTCCTCCTGCCCCCAATCCCTCCCAGCATCAGAGTCTTCTCCAATGAGTCAACTCTTCGCATGAGGTGGTCAAAATACTGGAGTTTCAGCTTTAGCATCATTCTTTCCAAAGAAATCCCAGGGCTGATCTCCTTCAGAATGGACTGGTTGGATGTCCTTGCAGTCCAAGGGACTATTCAGATTAGCTGTTCACTTTCTAAACTCAGGAATCACTCTCTGAAACTTAGGAACCAAACAGATTCAGATCATATGCTTGCAATGTGCTGTCCAAACTCATATTACTCCAACTCTCTCTGTGAACTCAGTTTACTGAATTTGGCTAATATTTTGAATCCCAAGTATGTTTCTATCATTGAATGACACAGTCATCTAGAGGGATACATTATCTCCATATCAGTTTGTGTGTTATTTTAGAGCAAGTTTCTGCATTTATACATTAATTGATTTTGTTGTGTGTCAGAGTCATTATCTATTTTAAGCAAAGCCACCCAACTGTTAATAACCTCATGTGAATGACCTTTGATTATTTCTCATAGATTCCTACGAGTGGGATGGCTGGGTCCAGGGGTAAAAGCGTATGTGATTTGGCCAGATATTCCCACACCCTTCTCCATAGGAGATGGACCATCCCACACTCCTAACAGTGTATGAAATGAGTCTGTTTCCCAAAGCTTCGCAGTGGAGGACATTGTTGAACTCTTGAAATTTGGGGTTCATTATTTAAAATTTCATCTCTCACTGCCATTTTTCCCCTTCCAGTCTGAGAATATACAGTTTACACTACCTCTAGAGGACCACTTGGAAGGAAAAGTTGGTTTTAAGACCTATAAGAATTACTTCACAGGTGGTGCTGACTGGCTTGTCATCATCTTCCTTATTCTAGTAAACATCGCAGCTCAGGTATGTAAGGGTGTTTATTTTGGTTTGTGCACTCAGTTTTATATTTACATACTACTTATACTGTATTTTAGAATTATTTTTAAATATGTGTATTAGGAGATTTATCTCAAAAACTTGGCTCATGCAGTTGTGGGATCTAGCTTGGTTAGTGTGAAATCAGCAAGGCAGGCCTGCAGGCTGGAACCTCAGGCAGAAGCTGACCCTGCTATCTTGAGGCAGAATTTCTTCCTCCTCCAGGAAGCCTCAGGTTTTGCTCTTCAGGCCTTTGTCTGACTGGACAAGGCCACTGCAGTGTTGAGGGTGATCTCCTCTACTGAAGTTCTGATGATGGATGAAACATCATCCACAAAATACCTTCATGGCAACATTGGAATGGGTGTTTGGTTGAATCACTGGAGACCGGCCCAGCCAAGCTGACACCGGAACTGACCATCACTGTACCTGTCAAGCTTTTTGCTTTGCAAAATCCCAACATTTGTACTGTTATTACTGCCTTTTGCAGTCCACTTGGATGTACATTGAAGTACATTATATTTGGGGAGCAAAGTCTTCTAGGGAAAAGTGGGTTTCTTTTAAAGATATTAACTTGTAAGATGCCCTCCCCTGACCTGTAGTCATCTGGGGCGTGGGGCTTGGCACAGACCTGAGCCAGAAGGACCATCTCCATGTTCTGGAGCCTTTCCGTCCCCCATCCTAGTGAGTGGGGTGTGAGGCTCAGTGATGTCAGCGTGTCAGTGACTGCTGTTTCCTGCTCCAGGTTGCCTACATCCTGCAGGATTGGTGGCTTGCATTCTGGTGAGTGATTTGTGGTCTGACCCAAAATGCTGTGAAATCTACACAAAGCATCACTTTCTCACAGAGTCATGGGGAGAGATGGGGCTAGATCAGCCTCGTCTTCTGACCCTCATGAAGGTTCCCTGAAGAAAAATGAAAGTTCCTCCGGGTGGTGTGATCCCCCTGTGGTCTCTCCCCATGTCCCTCCCTTCAGCAGCTTCTTCACAGACAATTTTTTTTTTCTTTTTTGGAACTTTTAATATTGTATTGGGCTATGGCAAATCAACAATATTGTGATAGTTTCATTTGAGCAGCGAAGGGATGCAGCCATACATATACAAGCTCCCCCAAACTCCCCTCCCATCCAGGCTGCCACATAACGTTGGGCAGAGCTCCATGTGCTGTACAGTAAGCCCTTGTCGGTTACCTGGTTTATATATAGCAGTGTGTGCATGAGCATCCAAACTCTCTAACACTCCTTCCCCTCGGCAACTAAAAGTTTATTCTCTAAGTCTGTCTTCACAGATAATTTTGAAAACTGAAAATTGTGATTCAGATTTTTAGATGGAGACATACACAGGGCCTTGTGGGCTGGGAAACACTTTTCAGCATAAAATACATTTCTTGAATTGAGGTAATTTTTTATGATATTTGTATAAATTCTATATGTATCTATACTGTAATATTTTTTATTTTCTGTTCCATAGGGCAAATTTACAAAGTGACCTATATTCTGGGGCATTAGTAAAAGAAGATGAAGTTGTAGTGTTCGTTCTGAACTGGTACTTAGGAGTTTATTCAGGTAAAGTTGAGTCATCTGCTCTATAATTCCAGAGTTTAAGATGTGTATTACAATGAGTCTGTGTGAGCAATGAAGGCTTCCAGAGGAATTCAGTAATGTCTTAACAAATGAAGTGTCTGAATCACATTTACTCTGTGAATTAATCAGAATAATTATTTTAAAGATCTACCAAAAGAAAAGAGGTTGAATGAAGACTCTTAATTTGCTCCATACTGTATTTTGGTAGTTAAACCATGATTGCATATTGAGAAAATCAGCCACTAGAAATATGTAGCTATTGTCTATTCTAATAGTTGCTTTTGCCAAATCTTATATCCTTATAAGAATGGCCAAGGGGATTAGAAATGTATCCCCACCCTGTGGTTCAGTTATTCCAATTCTGTCTGAATAAACCCTGGCTTTTATTGATCCTAGATGAAATCCTTTGTCAGCATGAGTCACAGATAAAGACATTATTCCCTCCCAGGTATCAAAGCTTTGCTTTACCACACTGCTCACCTCCTGACCTTCACTAATAACTTGAGAAGCTAAGCAGGGGAAATCCAGTGTCTGGAATTTGGATTCTTTCTCTTCCTTAATCTGAGATTACAGAGTTACCTCCTCCCCAACTGCGGGATTAATTTAAAATTTGGCTTGCCAGACTAATATTAACATGACTCTCTCTATTGACAGGAGTATTTAGAATATATATAGCAAGCAGCAGCAGTAGCAGCATTATATAGTCTTTAAAGGATGTCTTTAACAAAAATTTTAAATGCCTTCTTTATCCATTCATCTGTTGATGGACATTTAGGTTGCTTCCATGTCCTAGCTTTTGTAAATAGTGTTGCTGTGAACACTGGGGTGCGTATGTCTTTTTGAATTGTGGTTTTTTCAAGGTATATGTACATATTGCTGAGTCATATGGTAGTTCTATTTTCAATTTTTTAAGGAACCTCCAAACTGTTCTCCATAGTTACTGTATCAATTTACATTCCTACTAACAGTGCAAGAAGGTTCCCTTTTCTCCACACCTTCTCTAGCATTTATTGTTTGTATATTTTTTTATGATGGCCATTCTGACTGGTAGTTTTGATCTGCATTTCTCTAATAATGATATTGAGCATTTTTTCATTTACCTCTTGGCTATCTGTATGTCTTCTTTGGAGAAAGATCTATATAGGTCTTCTGCCCATTCTTTGATTTTTTTTTTTTTTGATATTAAGCTGCATGAGCTGTTTGTATATTGTGAAGATTAATCCCTGGTCAGTTATAATTATTTTCTCCT
The DNA here is from genome assembly GCA_006410795.1 of Tragelaphus strepsiceros. Taxonomy (NCBI): domain Eukaryota; kingdom Metazoa; phylum Chordata; class Mammalia; order Artiodactyla; family Bovidae; genus Tragelaphus; species Tragelaphus strepsiceros. Next base: position 160,870 of record SJYU01002878.1, read on the forward strand.
ATTCTCAGGGCTGTCTTTTCATCTCATTTATGGTACATATATACACTGGGTTGGGGGAGAGGGGCTTCCTGGGTAGCTCAAATGGTAAAGAATCTGCCTGCAATAAGGGAGACCTGGATTTGATCCCTGGGTTGGGAAGAACCCCTGTATAAGGGCATGGTAACCTACTCCAGTATTTATGGTTGGAGAATTCCATGGACAGAGGAGCTTGGAAGGCTATAGCCAATGGGGTTGCAAAGAGTCAAACATGACTGAGCAACCAACATGCATATACACCGGAATATTACTCATCCATAGAACGGAATGAAATAGGATCATTTGTCGAGACATGGATGGACCTAGAGTCTGTCATAAAAAGTGAAGTAAGTCAGAAAGAGAAATCATACTTGTGTTAATGCATATATATGGAATCTAGCCTCTTCATGGATCACTGCCTTATCATGGTGAAGGGGCTTGTATAACTCAATGGAGCTATGACCTGTGCCATGTAGGGCCACCTAAGACTGACGGGTTATATTCTAGAGTTCTGATAAAATGAGATCCATTGGAGGAGGGAGTAGCAAACCACCCCAGTGTACTAATCATGAGAAAAACCCAGGAACTGCATAAAAAGGCAAAAAGATATGACACCAAAAGATTAGCCCCCCCCCCGGGTCAGGAGATGTCCAATATGCTACTGGTAAAGAGCAGAAGACAACTACTAATAGCTCCAGACAGGATGAAGTGGCTGGGCCACAGTGAAAATGCATTCAGTTGTGGTTGTGTCTGGTGGTGAAAGTAAAATCTGATGTAAGAAAAGTATTGCATTTTAGTTGATACAATATTTTTCAACCAAAGTAAAAAATAATTTAAAAAATAAAGGAAAAAAAAAAAAGAACAGTATTGCATAGGAACCTTGAATGTTAGATCCATGAATCAAGGTAAATTGGATGTGGTCAAGCAGGAGAGAGTAAGAGTAAACATCAACATCTTAGGAATCAGTGAACTCAAATGGACGGGAATGGGTGAATTTAATTCAGATGACCATTATATCTACTATTGTGGGCAATAATTGCTTAGAAGAAATGGAATAGCCTTCATAATCAACAAGAGTCCAAAATGCAGTTCTTGGGTGCAACCTTAAAAATAGCAATGATCTCGGTTCATTTCCAAGGCAATCCATTCAACATCTCAGTAATCCAAGTCTATGTCCCAACCACCGATGCCAAAGAAGCTGAAGTTGACCAGTTCCTTGAAACCTAGAAGACTTCCTAGAACTAAATGCAGAGTTCCAGAGAATAGCAAGGAGAGACCAGAAGGCCTTCATAAATGGACAGTACAAAGAAATAGAGGAAAATAGCAGAAAGGGTAAGGCTAGAGATCTCTTCAAGAAAATTGGAAATATCAAAGGAACATTTCATCCAAAGATGAGCACAATATAAGACAGAAGTGGTAAAGTCCTAATTAAAGCAAAAGAGATCAAGAAGAGAAGGAAAGAATACACAGCACTATACAATAAAGATCTTAATGATCTAGATAACCATGATGATGTAGCCTGTCACTCAGAGCCAGACATTCTGGAGTGTGATGTCCAGTGAGTCTTAGGAAGCACTGCTGCCTATAACGTTAGTGGAGGTGATGGAATTCCAGCATAGCTATTTAAAATTCTAAAAGATTTAAAGTGCTGCACTCAATATGTCAGCAAATTTGGAAAACCCAGCAGTGGCCACAAGACTGGAAAAGGTCAGTCCTTATCCCAGTTTCCAAGAAGGGCAATACTAAAGAATGTTCAGTCCACCAGACAATTGCACTCATCTCCCATGCTAGTAACATTATGCTCAAAATCATTCAAGTTAGTTTTCATCATATGTGAACTGAGAACTTCCAGATGTTTAATCTGCATTTAGAAAAGGCAGAGGAACCAGAGATCAAATTGTCAACATTTTCTGGATCATAGAGAAAGCAAGGGAATTCCAAAACAACATCTACCTCTATTTCATTGGCTAAGCTAAAGCCTTTGACTCTGTGGATCAAAACAAACTGTGGAAAACTCTTAAACAGATGGGAATACCAGACCATCTTAACCTGCCTCCTGAGAAATCTGTGTGCAGGTCAAGAAGCAACCATTAGAACCCTGTATGGGACAACTGATTTGCTCAGGATTGAGAAAGGTGTACGACAAAGCTGTTTATTGTCACCCTGTTTATTTAACTTATACACAGAGCACATCATGTGAAATGCTGGGCTGAATGGGTTACGAACTGGAGTCAAGATTGCTGGAGAGTATCAACTTCAGATATGTAGATGATACCACTCAAATGGCAGAAAGCAAAAAGGAACTAAAGAGCCTCTTGATGAGGGTGACAAAGGAGGGTGAAAAAGCCAACTTAAAACTGAATATTAAAGAAACTAAGATCATGGTATCCAGTCCTATCACTTCATGGCAAACAGAAGGGGAAAATCTGGGATCAGTGATAGATTTCCTCTTCCTGGGCTCTAAAATAACTGCGGATGTTGACTGCAGCCATGAAATTAGAAGATGATTGCTTCTTGGCAGGAAAGTTATGACAAACCTAGTGTGCTAAAAAGCAGAGACATTACTTTGCTGATAAAGGTCCATATACTCAAGGCTATGGTCTTTCCAGAAGTCATGTAAGGATGTGAGAGCTGGGCTATAAATAAACCTGAGCACCAAAGAATTGATGCTTTCAAAGTGTGGTGCTGGAGAAGACTCTTGAGTATACCTCAGACAGTAGGGAGATCAAACCAGTCAATCTTGAAGGAAATCAACCCTGATTACTCATTGGAAGGACTGATGCTGAAGCTGAAGCTCCAATACTTTGGCCTCCTGATGCAAAGAGCTGACTCACTGGAAAAGACCCTGATGCTGGGAAAGGCTGAAGGCAGAAAGAGAAGAGGGTGACAGAGGATGAGATGGTTGGATGGCACCACTGATTCATCAACTGGGGCAAATTCAGGGAGATGATGAGGGACAGGGAAGCCTGGTGTGCTGCAGTCCATGGGGTTTCGAAGAGTTGGACACAACCTGGTGACTGAACAACAACAACATGGAATCTAGAAAAATGGTACAGGTGAACCTCTTTGCAGGGAATGGAGTCTTAGATATAGAGAATAGATATTTGGACTCAGAGTGCGAGTGGGATAGTGAGGGAGATGAATGGGAAGATTAGGATTGACATACATACACTACCATGTGTAAAACAGATAGCTAGTGGGAGGCTGCTGTATAACACAAGGTGCTCAGCTCAGTGCTCTGCGATGACCTAGAGGGGAGGGATGGGGGAAGGGAGGTCCAAGAGGGAGGGCATATATGTATATATATAGCTGATTTGCTTTGTTGAACAGCAGAAACTAACACAATGTTGTAAAGCAACTATACCCCAATAAATTTTTTTAATTAAGTAAAAATTTAAATATCCTCAAAGGAAATGCTTGTACAAACTTTCTACAATGAGTAAGTTCTGTAAAAATCCTCTCATTGAAATTTGGTTTTTATTTTATCGATCACTTGATAAGAAACTTGAATCTACCAGCTGTTTACCTTCTGAATTGTGGACAATGAGGGCTTAAAGAAGAAGGAAGGGATTCTGTTACATGTTCATATAGGATGGCGGGCTAAGGCAAATGTCTGTTGATGGAATTCAGGAATTTAAGCAGCTTTCAGAATTTAAATAATACTAATGAGGCAGCTGAATTGAAAAACATACATGATGGAATGTATATTGCCAAAGTTATCCCCTCTCTATATAGCATTGTGAGTTGAAGAGATGTTTGGAGGGCTCTTTTAATTTTTGTATATATAGTACTGATTTATGTCATGATAAGACCACCTGACCTGCCTCTTGAGAAACCTATATGCAGGTCAGGAAGCAACAGTTAGAACTGGACATGGAACAACAGATTGGTTCCAAATAGGATATTGTCACCCTGCTTATTTAACTTATATGCAGAGTACATCATGAGAAACACTGGGCTGGAAGAAGCACAAGGTGTAATCAAGATTGCTGGGAGAAATATCAATAACCTCAGATATGCAGATGACCCTTATGGCAGAAAGTGAAGAGAAACTAAAAAGCCTCTTGATGAAAGTGAACGTGGAGAGTGAAAAAGTTGGCGTAAATCTCAACATTCAGAAAACGAAGATCATGGCATCCAGTCCCATCACTTCATGGGAAATAGATGGGGAAACAGTGTCGGACTTTATTTTTTGGGGCTCCAGAATCACTGCAGATGGTGACTGCAGCCATGGAATTAAAAGACGCTTACTCCTTGGAAGAAAAGTTATGACCAACCTAGAGAGCATATTGAAAAGCAAAGACATTACTTTGCCAACAAAGGTCCATCTAGTCAAGGCTATGTTTTTTCTAGTGGTCATGTATGGATGTGAGAGTTGGATTGTAAAGAGGTCTGAGAGCCGAAGAATTGATGCTTTTGAACTGTGATGTTAGAGAAGACTCTTGAGAGTCCCTTGGACTGCAAGGACATCCAACCAGTCCATTCTGAAGGAGATCAGACCTGAGATTTCTTTGGAAGGAATGATGTTGAAGCTGAAACTCCAGTACTTTGGCCACCTCATGTGAAGAGTTGACTCATTGGAAAAGACTCTGATGCTGGGAGGGATTGGGGGCAGGAGGAAAAGGGGACGACAGAGGATGAGATGGCTGGATGGCATCACTGACTCGATGGATGTGTCTGAGTGAACTCCAGGAGTTGGTGATGGACAGGGAGGCCTGGTGTGCTGCAATTCATGGGGTCGCAAAGAATCGGACATGACTGAGTGACTGAACTGAACTGGACTGAACTGAAGACATAAATTTAAATGATTATAGTTATTTACAAATGCTTTGGGGTTCTATAAAATAGTGAGAGATTAGATCATCTTGTTTAGATTATCTCATGTCAAAATATATTTTGTAGTTTCTTGCAGTTCAATTATTTAAGAAATTATCCACTTGAAACTTAACATGGTCTTTTCATACTCTTTATATCTACATGGGAAGAGAAGTAGCTACTTTATTTTTAATATTTTAATTTTTATTATAGTTGCTGTCCAATGTTGTGTTAGTTTCTATTGTAGAGCCAAGTGAACTAGTTGAAGTTGTATCTTCTCTTTGGATTTCCTTCCCATTTAGGTTTCCACAGAGCATTAAGTAGAGTTCCCTGTGCTACACAGTAGATTCTTAAAAAGTTACTTTTAGTTCAGTTCAGTTCAGTTCAGTTGCTCAGTCATTTCTGACTCTTTGCGACCCCATGAATCGCAACACACCAGACCTCCCTGTCCATTACCAACTCCCTGGAGTTCACTGAGACCCACATCCATCGAGTCAGTGATGCCATCCAGCCATCTCATCCTCTGTTGTCCCCTTCTCCTCTTGCCCTCAATCCCTCCCAGCATCAGAGTCTTCTCCAATGAGTCAACTCTTCGCATGAGGTGGCCAAAGTACTGGAGTTTCAGCTTTAGCATCATTCCTTCCAAAGAAATCCCAGGGCTGATATTCAGAATGGACTGGTTGAATCTCCTTGCAGTCCAAGGGACTCTCAAGAGTCTTCTCCAACACCACAGTTCAAAAGCATCAATTCTTCATCACTCAGCTTTCTTCACAATCCAACTCTCACATCCATACATGACCACTGGAAAAACCATAGCTTTGGCTAGATGGACCTTTGTTGTTAAAGTAATGTCTCTGTTTTTCAATATGTTATCTAGGTTGGTCATAACTTTCCTTCCAAGGAGTAAGCGTCTTTTAATTTCATGACTGCAGTCACCATCTGCAGTGATTTTGGAGCCCCCAAAAATCATGTCTGCCACTATTTCCCCATCTATTTCCCATGAAGTAATGGGACCAGATGCCATGATCTTTGTTTTCTGAATGTTGAGCTTTAAGCCAACTTTTTCACTCTCCACGTTCACTTTCATCAAGAGGCTTTTTAGTTCTTCTTCACTTTCTGCCACATGGGTGGTGTCATCTGCATATCTAAGGTTATTGAGATTTCTCCCGGTAATCTTGATTCCATCTTGTGCTTCTTCAAGTCCAGCGTTTCTCATGATGTAATCTGCATATAAGTTAAATAAGCAGGGTGACAATATACAGCCTTGACGTACTCCTTTTTCTATTTGGAACCAGTCTGTTGTTCCATGTCCAGTTCTAACTGTTGCTTCCTGACCTGCATATAGATTTCTCAGGAGGCAGGTCAGGTGGTCTGGTATTCCCATCTCTTTCAGAATTTTCCACAGTTTATTGTGATCCACACAGTTGAAGTAAATTTCCTTGTAAATTACAAGGAAATGATAGATCATTTCTTCTTTTCCCTGTTAATTCATGTGCTGGTAGCAAAGCATTGGAGAAGAGAATGGCAACCCATTCCAGTATTCTTCCCTGGAGAATTCCAGGGATTAGGGAAACCTGGGGTCTACAGTCCATGGACTTGCAAAGAGTATGACACAACTGAGCACCTAAGGTGTTCACTTTCACCAAAGCATACCTTACTTTTAGATTATGGGACGTGTTGTAAATAATGAGATTTGAAATGTGGAGAAAGAAAGATTAGCTACTTGTATAATTATCTTTATTTTCAGTTTTATTAGAACTTGTAATTGAATTAGGCAAGCCTAGAATGAAACTTCAGCTTACACATTTTCCCCCCATGTTGTTTTTATTTAGTGAGAGGAGAACAGTGACTTTTATATTTTTCTTTTTTTAATATAAATTTATTTATTTTAATTGGAGGTTAATTACTTTATAATAAAGCATTAAACTCTTACAGAATCTACTTTTTATATATATATATATGTTTTTTATTCTGTATTCTATATATGTAAATATCTATACAATTTTTATTTATAGAATGAAATATACAGTATCTTTTTAAACTGCCTGCCATGCTTTAGCATGATTGAGGATAAGACAGAGATCTTGTGCTGAATTATGTTTCTTTATTTCAGGGTTAACTGTGTCTACTGTCCTTTTTGGCATCACAAAGTCTCTGTTGATATTCTACATCCTTGTTAATTCTTCACAAACTTTGCACAACAAAATGTTGGAGACCATTTTAAGAGCTCCGGTATTGTTCTTCCATAGAAATCCAATAGGTAAGTCAGATACTCAAGTTTCTTAGTGAATATATCTTGTTAACACATTTAGTGCCTGATTACATTTTCATATTTGAAAATGGAAGAGATGCTTGGAAGAAAATCACTGTGTCTGTATATTCATTTTCTACACAAAGCTTCACTGGTAATTTTTCCTACCAGAGAAAATGTGAATATAGGAGCATATAAGCTTTTATTCCAATTTATTCATATCTGTAAAAATACATGAATGTTTACTTTACAGGATGATTTAGGAGTCCATTTGTTATGTGGCACATATAAAACATCCAACAAATGATGAAAACGTGTTGAAATATGTTTTTGACTAGTTTTGAAATGTTGGCTGTATTACATAGTGGTAATCTAACTAGGAAATACCTTTTTCCAGAAATGTCTCTACAGAAGACAGGCTGTATGTTTCTCTCTTTCATTGTCCATCCATTTCTGGGACCACAGAGCTCTGATATGTGCTCATATTTTCAGTTTTACCTAAATGGTAATGTAAAATTAATTAAAATACAAGATCAATGAAATGTAAACAATCCTCTTCAATAAAATGAATTCTAGTTTTACAATGGACTTGTGGTTACATTAAAGATGTCTTATGGTATGTAGCAGGTGGATCTTCTGTATTAAGTAAGAGTGTCCCTGAAGGTTTCCCAGTGGTTGCTTCCTCCACCCTGAGGCCTTTGATCTTTCTTGCTTTGTTTCGAAGTTAGCCTCCTGACCTGGGTTTCTATGAAGAATTAGTTGATCAGAGCACATGCCTACTCTGTTCAGATGGTTAGACTTGTGCTGAGGCCCAGGGTGGCTTTGTTTTTTCAGGTGATTATTGACAGGGCCTGTTGAGGCAGGGGTATGACTGGAGGGAGGACAGTAGTGTTGGCCTGGCCATCAACTAGCTGTGCGATCAAGGCCAAAATAGGTAGATACTACTGGGCAGGAAAATCTCTAGTCAGGGTGTTGTTATGATTATAAGTATGGACTCAGGAGCCAAATTCCTGGGTACAGTCCTAGTTACTAATAGTAATAGCCAATTATAGTTATGTTAATACTTATATGCTAGTTATTTAATTTCTCTGTATATCAATTTTCTTACCTATAAAATGAGGGTATTGTTCATACACTTACCAGTACCTTGATGTTGTGGGCATTAAGCAGGTTAATACATTCACAGCACTTAGCACAGGCTCAGTGCCTAATGAGCCTCAGTGAGGATGTCAACATGGTGTCTGGGAACGTCTCTCCTATGAAATGGGAGTGACCGCTGCCCTTCCTGTTTTACAAGACTGTTGTGAGAATTAAATAAGACTGTTTAGGGCAGCATCTTGTACAGATTTATTCAACAGTTCAGTTCAGTCACCCAGTCATATCCAACTCTTTGCGACCCCATTGACTGCAGTGTGCCAGGCTTCCCTGTTCATCTTCCCTGCCCAACTCCCAGAGCTTACTCAAATACACGTCCATCGAGTCAGTGATGCCATCCAACCATCTCATCCTCTGTCATCCCCTTCTCCTCCCACCTTCAGTCTTTCCCAGCATCAGGGTCTTTTCCAATGAGTCAGTTATTCGTATCAGGTGGCCAAAGTATTGGAGTTTCAGCTTCAGCATCAGTCCTTTCTGAATATTCAGAACTGATTTCCTTTAGGATGAACTTGTTAGATCTCCTTGCAGTCCAAGGAACTCTCAAGATTCTTCTCCATCACCACAGTTCAAAAGCATCAATTCTTCAGAGCTCAGCTTTCTTTATAGTCCATGTGTAGTAGCTATACATGACCACTGTAAAAACCATAGCTTTGACTAGATGGACCTTTGTTGGCAAAGTAATGTCTCTGTTTTTTAATATGCTGTCTAGGTTGGTCATAGCTTTTCTTCCAAGCAGCAATCATCTTTTAATTTCATGGCTGTAGTCACCATCTGAAGTGATTTGGGGAGCCCCTAAAAATAGTCTATCACTGTTTCCATTGTTTCCCCATCTCTTTGCCATGAAGTGACGGGACCAGATGCCATGATCTTAGTTTTATGAATTGAGTTTTAAGTCAACTTTTTAAACACATGTTCTTTAGTTCAGGCACTATGAGGAGCACAGGATGATAAACTGAAGAGGCATATACATATTTTATCTTATTATGAAGCCGGAGTGAGGAAGTGATTGGAAGAGTCTTTGCTATTATGGCTATGCTATTGCTCTACTTTTCCTGTTAGTATGAAAACTACAGTTGTAATTTTGGGAGCATCGAGTGGGACTGAGTTTGTGACCATTGTTAACCAGATTCTTGATGACCTATAGGCATCTCCAGATGCTGATTATTATTCAAGGATTTGGAACAAAGTTTAAATCTTTAAGGTCACTAATCCTAGAGCAGCAGGCATACACAGTGTGTATCTTGTCTTCCCCTCCTGTGTCTATCATCAGAACTTCATTGCTTCAATAAAATAGAAGCCCAAATAAGTGCTGCAAAGATAGACTCAAAGGTTTAGGGGCATCGGTTATTTACTCTTTTAGCAGTGTATTATATTGAACTCTTCCCTGTGTTTATTTTCAAAAGTAGAATTTGTAATAGATTGTTTATGGTGGACTTTGTTTGTGATATATGATGGCATGAAGAGAAAACCACACAGACATATTAATTGATATTACTTGTTACCAAGTTCAAGCTCGCTGTGCTTACCTCACAAGGCTGGTAAGTCTTACAGACAATGTGTTAAGGCAAAGAATAATGACTTTATTTGGAAACCTGGCAGACTGAGAAGATGGTAGACTAATGTGTCAAAATAACCATCTTATTTGGGTCTGGATGCCTGGTTCTTTTATAGAACAGAGAGGATAGGAGGCAAGAAAATAATGTCAAAAGGCCATTTTTCTTGTACAATAAGAGGGTATTTGTTCATTTTGTCTTTTCTGCATCCATTCACAGTTGGTGAGGGTCAGATTGTCTCCCTGTGAGCTGAAAAAAAGCCACTTTAACCTTCATGCAGAGGGGCAGGGTTCCTTGACAAAAGCAATGAATCAGATCAGATCAGATTAGATCAGTCGCTCAGTCATGTCCGACTCTTTGCGACCCCATGAACTGCAGCACGCCAGGCCTCCCTGTCCATCACCAGCTCTCAGAGGTCACTCAGACTCACATCCATCGAGTCAGTGATGCCATCCAGCCATCTCATCCTCTGTCGTCCCCTTCTCCTCCTGCCCCCAATCCCTCCCAGCATCAGAGTCTTCTCCAATGAGTCAACTCTTCACATGAGGTGGCCAAAATAGCAATGGTCAAAGAAACAGATCCAGCATGGAGTCAAAATTGGCTCCTCCCTGTTATAGTTCCTTTGATGTGCACTTCCCTTGTCTGGGACCAGTGTTCTGTTCTTTTTCATCCTGAGTCTCCTCAGGGAGCACCCTTTCAGGGGTGGCTGCAGCATCCTTTGTTTACTGATGAGACAAGTGACATTTTTAGTTTATACCAGATATTTACCAGAAATTCCCATATTTTATTCTGAAGCTTTAAGGATATACTAATTGTGGATTCTGAGAAGGGAAATAAAATCAATCTTAGTCATTTAGTAATATTTCTGTTTTCCTGTCTACATCCCGTTGGTCTTCTTAGATGCTTATTCACAAGTCTGTGCTTTTCACACCCGGTACTCCTCTGAAAATAATGACTTATTACCCGACTAGTAAACTCACAACTGGGAAATGGCCACAATCCATAATTTCACAAAATGTGAGGTGCTGTGAGCCATCTGGAGGGGAAAAAATTACAGAGAGGTTATAATTGTGTTGATTTAAAGAGTATCACTTGGGGAAGCTAATCTTGATAATTAAAGCCAAATTGGTGTGACAGTTAGGATTAACTTAGGTATTTTGCAACAGCTTGTTTGCCAGTTTAGCTCTGGAGTGAGTCTTAGATGGGATGGATCTAAAGTAAGGGAAATTCTCAAATCCACCAACCCTTCCTGATACTGCCACAAGAGTCCCCCTTGTTTTAAAAATCAGGGCTCAATGTCAATTCCCCACCCACTGCCATTTGGTGGTATTTTTGTTTCTCTTTAGGTATCATCCTATTTTGTCTTTCTTTTTACCACTGACATTGGCTTATTTCATATGGATTTGTAATATATTACATTTGTTCTTGTTCTACCGCTAGTCATGTCTGACTCTTTTGTAGTCCTTTGAACTGTAGCCTGCCAGGCTACTCTGTCCATGGGATTTCCCAGGAAAGAATGGGTTGACATTTCTCCCTCCAGGGGATCTTCCTGATCTTGGGATTGAACCCCTGTCTCTTATGTCTCCTGCACTGGCAGGCAGATTCTTTAGCACTGAGCCCCTAGGGAAGCCCAATACATTAAATATTTAATGGTTCTTAGTCACTCAGTTGTGTCTAACTCTTCATGACCCCATGGACTGTGGCCTGCCAGCTCTGCTGTCCATGGGGATTCTCCAGGCAAGAAAAATGGAGTGGGTTGCCTTTTCCTTCTCCAGAAAGTATTTTATACATGTACTTTATCTTTTTAAAGATTTGTTGATTTATTTTTAGTTGCATTGGGTCTTTGTTGCTGCATGTGGGCTTTCTCTAGTTACAGCAAGCAAGGGTTACTCCTCATTGCAGTGCCTGGGCTTCACATTGTGGTCACTTTTTCTGTTGCAGAGCTCAGGCTCTAGGCACATGGGCTTCAGTAGTTGTGGCACACAGGCTTAGTTGCTCTGCAGCATGTGGAATCTTCGTGGACCAGGGATTGAACACATGTCCTCTGCACTGGAGACACTGTACCACCAAGGAAGTCCCTAAATATATATTCTTCAAAATTATTGTTTTGATTTGTTCATGAATTGTTTCTCTTAAAGCTTCTATCTGCAGAAATGAGCTATTTTTCATATCCTGTTCTTGCAGGAAGAATTTTAAATCATTTCTCCAAAGACATTGGGCATATGGATGACTTGCTGCCTCTGATATTTCAAGATTTCATCCAGGTAACATAACAGTCCTGTCAGAGTTTTCACAGGGAGTAGCAGAGTGCCTATTTCTCAAGGCCTTCTCACAGGGACCAAGGATAGTCTTTCAGCCTGGCAGTGAATCCTGTTATCTTCAGTAAAGGTCATGTTTGTGAGAGAAAGGTGCAGTTCTGATGGGGAAGCCGAGTTAATATGAGGAACACCTGGGGCAGGATTGTCTGCACAGTCATGTCAAGGTTGGTCTGAAGCAGTGACAGGCTGGGTAAGTGGTTCTCCCTCTGCCTTCCAGGTGTCTGGTGTGGATTTCTATATTTCATAATATACAAATAATCACCTCTCATGGAAAGATAGCCTAGATTAACTAAATTGTGCTTTGTATTGGGCTTCCCAGCTGGCTTAGTGGTAAAGAATTCACCTGCCAATGCAGGAGATGCAAGAGATATGGATTTGATCCCTGAGTTAGAAGATGTCCTGGAGAAGGGAATGATGATCCATTTCAGTATTCTTGCCTAGAAAATTCCACAGATAGAGGAGCCTGGCAGGCTACAGTCCAGGGGGGGCTGCAAGAGTCATACACAACTGAGCACGAGCTCTATGCATTGTATTACCACTGCTGCTGCTAAGTTGTTTCAGTCATGTCCGACTCTGTGCGACCCCATAGACGGAAGCTCACCAGGCTCCCCCGTCCCCGGGATTCTCCAGGCAAGAACACTGGAGTGGGTTGCCATTTCCTTCTCCAATGCATGAAAGTGAAAAATGAAAGTGAAGTCGCTCAGTTGTGTCCGACTCTTAGCGACCCCATGGACTGGAGCCTACCAGGCTCCTCTGTCCATGGGATTTTCCAGGCAAAAGTACTGGGGTGGGGTGCCATTGCCTTCCACAGAGGACAGATATTTAGTGCAGCATTTAATTTGGATAAAGCCATGTGTAGTTACTTACAAAGCAAAGATTGGGTAAAAATAAGGTGAGAATAATACTTTAACAAGGACAATGTTGTTGTTATAGTCACTAAGTTGTGTACAGCTCTTTTGTGACTGCATAAACTGCAGCTTGCCAGGGTCCTCCATCCATGGGATTTCTCAGGCAAGAATACTGGAGTGGGTTGCCATTTCCTTGTTCAGGGGATATTCCTGACCCAGAGATTAAGCTTGTGTCTCTGGCGTCTCCTTCATTGCAGGTAGATTCTTACCACTAAGCCACCTGGGAAGTCCAAAAAGGACAATAGAGAGCACTTATTGAAGATACAAAGGCTTTAAGCCAGTAGTTTGATTATGGGACCGAAGTCATCTCAGAAAATGTTTTTTTGGTTTTGTAGGCAGTTTTGTTTTTCATAAGCTGATTACTCCGTATTGCCGCTAAGCTGCTGCTAAGTTGCTTCAGTTGTGTCCGACTCTGTGCCACCCCATAAAGAGCCCACCAGGCTCCCCCATCCCTGGGATTCTCCAGGCAAGAATACTGGAGTGGGTTGCCATTTCCTTCTAAGGTGTCTTAGAAAGAGAGAAAGACTTACAGAAATACCTTCTACCCAGCCTGTTTGTCTGTGAACTTGAGAGTCTAAGGAATGATGTTAGGTCATCTCAGCTCTCATCGTCACATTCAGTATTGTTGCTCTTATGGAGTGTTTTTGTTTTTCTTTTTTTTCTGTTATTCTGTCTACTTATCAGTGATTAAGCCTGTGGGGAATTTACTTTTTCTTTCCAAGTGTTAATTTTGGAAATGAAATACATGTGTCCAAAGCTGCACACAGAAATGCAGCAATGAACAGTGCAACAGTGTCCCACAGACAGTGCAGCCAGTGGGCAAGGCTTCCACTGTTACCAGTGAGAACTAAGCTGAGACTCAGAGGCAGAGGACTTTTACTGTGAAGATGTCTGATTGTTTTCTTCTCTTCTGCAAACTTATTTTATAAATGTTCCCTGCTGGGTTTAGCTACATAATTTATCCCCAGAAACAATTTTTCCCTGAAAACAATGCCATGTTTTGACAGTGATTGTGAATTACTTTGAAAGGATTTTGTGAAAGATTCTGTTTCTTTGCTACAGTAAGCTAGGCCAAGGTGGGGTTTCCACTGTGTGCTTAGCATATGGTTTGTTAGTCCTCATAATCAAAATTTGTCACATATTTTTACATGGCATATAGAGGGACAGGGATAGATGTTACCTGATTTCAGTAGGAAATATTCTCATTAAAGAGGAGAGAAAATTCTAGTCTAGCTGATTTCCATTCCCTCCTCTACCACTTGTAGTTCAATTATCTTGAAGTTTGGTGGAGGCATCCTGTAGTTCATTAGAAGTAAGAGTCTCCTCTTTGATAGAGAGGCTTGGGATGAGCATGAAGCTTATGTATTCTTCACTGAGCAAGCAATTGAATCTCCAAAGATGGATAATATTGCCAAGAGAGAGGGAAGCATTTTAGGAGCCAAGATCAGAAGCTTAGGGAAGGCTTGATATTCCGAGAGAAGCAGAGAGAGAAGGGAAGTACAGAAGACATGTAATAAACAGCAAGGATGAGAGGAGGAGATACGGTGGAAACCTGAGGAAGACAAGTCTGTTTAGTGCAAACGAGAAGGTGAGTCCATGGAAACTTGTTGATTGATTTGGAATCAGGATGTGTCTGGTGACCTGAGGAGCAGGTTTCAGATGGGAGGAGTTAGAGAGCAAAGGGCTGCAAATCCACAAGGCGTGGAGGTAGTTGAGGTGAAGACAGACTACTCCTGGAAGGAGTTTGAATGAATCAGAAGAGAGGCCCATCTGGATGTAGGGTCTGAGGAGATGTTGCTGGTTGTTTGAGATTTTAGTTTCTGGGAGGGGAGTATGATCAATGGTGGGTGGTTTTTTCCCTCTCTTCCCTCCTTCTCTTCAACAAACAGGGATTAGAGTTGAGGCTCTGAGGTACAGGGGTGAGTCAAGCATGAAGCCCTGTCCTATGGGCAGGACATTGTCCTTCCAGTCCCCCAGGGAAGGAGGACATTCAGAGACTCACCCCTTGATGGCTTTGGAATCCTAATTGTGGGAGGTCTGTGGAGGAAGTCTTGGAAGGCAAACTATATGTGGGGGCTGGAGGCAGTTAGGGAATCTAGTCCAGGGGCAGCCAGAGCTTCTAGGAGGTGACCTTTGATCCCAGATGAGAGGAAAAGGCTGCTGTGGATGGTGGGGCATGAGATGCTGGTAGAAGCAGAGTTCCTGTGTGGGACCCAGTCTTTCTGTCTGTCATCAGCTGTCTGTCATCAGCTGCGAAGGGAAAGCCTTGGAATGGTGTTGTTCACTTTTGTTTAGAGCCAACTGTGTTCAATGGCAAGCCACCCCGGTACTCTTGCCTAGAAAATCCCATGGATGAAGGAGTCTGGTAGGCTGCAGTCCATGGGGTCACTACGAGTCGGCGGCAACTGAGTGACTTCACTTTCACTTTTCACTTTCACGCAGCGGAGAAGGAAATGGCAACCCACTCCAGGGTTCTTGCCTGGAGAATCTCAGGGATGGCAGAGCCTGGTGGGCTGCTGTCTATGGGGTTGCACAGAGTCGGACACGACTGAAGTGACTTAGCAGCAGCAGCAACTGTGTTCAAACTCATTTTTGATGGTTCTGCTCATCCTTAGTGTATTTGATAAACCTTGGAAAATTCTTGATCATTTTTATTTTTATTACTTCAAGTATGTATTTACTTCTAAAGTATGTATTACTTCTTTTCCTCATCTAATTCATTCTCATTTCATAAATGGAATCTCAGATAATTTATTTAATATTTTGTAATAGTGATACCAAGTGTGGCTAATGAAAAGCCTGGATTCTGAGTAGTGGTCCACACTGCAGGACAATCCATCCACTAAGACGATGTAACTCAGAGACCGCCTCCCAACAGAGGGCGATCATGAGTTTGTGCACCATCCTGTACACTGACAGCTACCAGATAGGTTGCTCGTTCAGTTGCATTAGAGTTGTTGGGAAAATTGGAGCTGTTCCCTATTTCAAAGGATGAAGTAAAGCAGCATAAAAAATCAATTTATGTGGTATGATTGCACCTGATAATCATTCATGATGTCAACAGCTTTAAATTGTGGCAGTGCAGAGCCCTGCAGTCTCCTTTCCAAGTCCCCATCCCAGCTCTCCCTCTTACCATCTCTGCCCCACAAAGCCACACTCTCCTTTCTGTAAAATGGAGAAAATAATACCTGCTTCCTAAGGTTTATTGGGCAGATAAAAATGAAGACATTTTAATATTATTTTTCACATAATATCTAAATGCACATTGAACACTAAGTAATGGATACCTAATTTTAAAAATACCATGTGTGTTTTAGGTAAGAGAAATAGTTTGATGACAGTGGCATTTGTTGTTGTTCAGGCGCTAAGTAATGTCTGATCCTTTGCCACCCCATAGACTGCAGCATACCAGACCTTCCTGTCCCTCACTATCTCCCGGACTTTACCCAAATTCAAGTCCATTGAGTCGGAAATGCCATCAGCCATCTCATTCTCTACTGCCCTCATCTCCTTTTGCCTTTGGCAAAATGGCATTATGCTGCATTAAAGTTATTTTCAGAGACAGTTTCCAGGCCGATAAATATCTCATGAATTTGTATCACACAGATTCTAGGTTTATAATCCTTAAAGATTTTAGTGGACTCTTTCTTTGGTAGACTCACAGAATAAAAATCAGTTGTTTTCAAGACATACCACTGAGCATTAACTATTTCAGAGCAATGTAATTTTCATACAATTTGTCAAAGTCCCAAATAGCACTGAATAAGGATCTCAATTATCTACAATTCTTGTCATTGAAATCATCATATCCAAGGAGTCTTCCTATTGCTAAACAAGTGAAATTGAAGGTGAGATGTGGACGTTAAAATGCCTAAACCTAGGCATTTTATGTTTAGGCATTTTTGTTTTCAAAAAAAAGTTTGGGACTGTTCTGAGTGTGTGAACTTGCACACAGCTGCTCTCAGCAAAATACTGTAATTTACTGAGGAAAACTAAGTTGTAAAATGCTTATTTCCCACACACCCCTCATTCAGGGAAAAAAAAAAATCAGCAGCTTGGCAGAGCTCAACTGACTCTTCACCTCCTTCCGTGGACACAAAGGGCTTATTCTGAGCCCTCTTGAGCAACCAGTGGTGAGACCACGAGGGTCTGTGTCATTACCTCCTCAGCACACATAGAGCTCACTGACTGCAGTTTTATGAAGTGAAAATGCCCAAGAAGAAGAAGATGTGAAGGAGTGTCCTCAGTCATTTCTTTCCAGAGAGGGGAGCGCAAAAGAACAGGCCCCTGCATCTGGATATTGAGAACGAAGCCTGAGACTCAGTGTAATAGGTTATTATGGGTCACTTGCTTTTGCAGCCTTTACTTGTCTTAGCACCACTGACGCTTATATTTCATTGTGTGGAGATGTCAGGGAAAGTGTGTAGCGAGTATTCCAGCCTCTCCCGCTGAACAATGGCTTTGTCATTTTGAGATTTCTGTGGGTGCTGATCTCTTCCCCAACCCCTTCCTCAAATTCCCCTTAGGGATGTTTATTTTTAATATATATGTAATACTAGTGCTTTGTGGATATTTTCTTCCAGTCAGTGGCTTGCCATTTATATCCTTAGTAGAGATCAGGGTTTAATTTAATGACATCTAATGTTTACCATTTTTTTCTTTTCTTTTGTAGTTGATGTGTTGTGTGTGAGTGTGAAGATACTTTTCTATGTTCTACCTTTCTAGATATTGATGCATCTTGCACTACTTTTTATATCTGAAAGAGTAATTAGTGGTTGAAGTTTATTTTTTCCAATTATTCTGGACACATTTGTTAAAGACTTTTATGCATTGAATTAAGGAAATCTGCATCTGTATAATTTATTTTGTTCCTCAAAAGTTACAGTTTATACCAATATTTAGATCCTTATACCAATACTGCATTCTTAATTACTGTACATTTTAATAAGAGATGAAACCCATAGTCTAAATTGTCTAACTTTGTACTTCTTTGTCAAGGTTAATTTGGTCATTCTGGATCCTTTACTTTTATGTATAAATTTTAGAAGCCTTCCAATTTGCTTTTAAATAAAAGCCTGCTGAAAATTTTATCAATATTTCCTTTTAGCTATAGGTTATTTTAGAAGTCTGAGTCTTAACAATATTGGACCTGCAATTATGAATGTGTATCTTTCTCCGCTTATTTGAGTCTTTTTTAATTTTAGAAATATGTTGTAATTTTTAGTATAGACATCTTACACTTTCTGGTTAAATTTATTCATGATATTATTAGATTGTTTTTAAAATTATTTATTTATTTTTGGATTCACTGTGCCTTCTTTGCTACTCGTGGGCTTTCTTTAGTTGCAGGGAGAGTGGGTGATTAGTTGCTGTGGATGGGCTTCTCATTCTGGTGGCTTTTCCTGTTGAAAAACATGGGCTGGAGGTGGGAGGGGGGTTCTGGATGGGGAACACGTGTACACCCGTGGCAGATGCATGTTGATGTATGGCAAAACCAATGCAATATTGTAAAGTAAAAATAATAATAATAATAAATTTTTTAATGTAAGGTTAAAAAAAGAAAAGAAAAACATGGGCTGTAGGGTGCATGGGCTTCAGTAGTTGTGGCACATGGGATTAACTGCTCTGCGTATGTGGATTCTTCCCAGGGATCAAACCCGTGTTTCCTGCATTGGCAGATGGATTCTTAACTACTTGGACCACTAGAGAAGGCTTATTTCTGATACCATTATAAACTTGATGGTTGTTAGTCTATAGAAATATAGTTGATTTATGTGTGAAATAACTTTGCATTGCCTGGAGTTTATGGCAGTAGGTTTTTTGTTTGTTTGTTTTGTTTTGTTTTAGTTCTGTAGGATTTTGTCCATATACAGTCATGTCAGCTGTAATAATGACAGTTTTGTATCTTCATTTCCAATATTTATGACTTTTATTTCCTTTTCTTGACTTGTTGTGGCTGGAGTTTCCAGTTAGTGTTGAAGAGAATTGGGTTAGATCAGTTAATCTTGTACTCTTAGGGCAAAATCTTTCAATATATTTTTTAATTAAAAATAATATTAATTCCAATTTTGTAGGCAGGCATCTCTTGTCAGATTGAAAAGTTAAACTTAACATTCCTGGAATAGAGTTTACTTGGTTGTCAGACGGTAAAGCGTCTGCCTGCAATATAGGAGACTGCAATGTTTGATTCCTGGGTCGGGAAGATCCCCTGGAGAAGGAAATGACAATCCACTCCAGCATTCTTGCCTGGAAAATCCCACAGACGGAGGAGCCTGATAGGCTACAGTCCATGGGGTCGCAAAGAGTCGGACACGACTGAGCGACTTCACTTCACTTCACTGATGTAGCATTGCTTTTATGTATTGCTGTATGTAGTTTGTCAAGAATTTTTGTATCTGTTGTTCATGAAGGATATTGATCCATGATTAGCTTTTTAAAATATTTTGTCAGCTTTTTGTATCAGAATTATGTAGCCTCAAGGAAATACATGGGAAATATTTCCATTTTTAATGGCTACTTTAATGTGTCAGCTTGACCAGACTACATTCCTTAGTTATTCAATCAAAAAGTGATCTGTGTGTTGCTCTGTAGGTATTTTGTAGATGTGAAGTCCATTATCAGTTGATTTTAATTAGGGACAATTATCCTACATAGTCCAGTGGGCACAGTTCAGTCAGTTGTAAGGCTTTAAGAACTAAGCCTTCCCTGAAGTAAAAAGAAATTCTGCTTGCAGAGAACAGCCTCAGCTCCTACCCAAGGGTTCCAGTCTGTCCTTTGTAACAGCCAACCCTGAGCATTTTGGACTTGCCCAGTCAAGTTAGATTGTGGAGTATTATCTTTTATATATTGCTAGATTCAGTTCATTGATATGTTGTTTAATATCCCAAGTCAGTTACATTCGTAATTTTTCCTAACTTTAATGTCTTTATCTGGTTTTTATATCATGATAATGCTGGACTCGTGTACCCTGGAAAAGTTCGGTAAAACTTTTCTGCAAAATATTTTTGTGAAGCCCTCTAGACTTAAAGTCTTTTCTGTGGAAAATTTAAAAAATTATGTATTCAGGAAATTCTCTGGTGGTCCAGTGGTCAGGACTTGGTGCTTTCACTGTTGTGTGCCTGGGTTCAATTACTGATAGGAAAACTAAGATCCCACAAGCTGCATGGTATGGCCAAAACAATAAAATAAAGTAAAATAAAACAACACAACAACACAAGAGAAGACTGTATACATGGACATCACCAGATGGTCAATACTGAAATCAGATTGATTATATGCTTTGCAGCCAAAGATGGAGAAGTTCTATACAATCAGCAAAACCAAGATGGGGAACTGACTGTGGCTCAGATCATGAACTCCTTATTGCCAAATTCAGACTTAAATTGAAGAAAGTAGGGAAAACCCCTAGACCATTCAGCTATGACCTAAATCAAATCCTTTATGATTATACAGTGAAAGTGACAAATAGATTCAAAAGATTAGATCTGATAGAGTGCCTGAAAAACTAAGGACAGAAGTTCATGACATTGTACAGGAGGCATTGATCAAGAACATCCCCAAGAAAAGGAAATGCAAAAGGCAAAATGGTTGTCTGAGGAGGTCTTACAAATATTTAAGAAAAGAAGAGAAGCTAAAGGCAAAGGAGAAAATGAAATACAATATCCATTTGAATACAGAGTTCCAAAGGAAAGCAAGGAGAGATAAGACAGCCTTGCTCAGTGATCAATGCAAAGAAATAGAGGAAAGTGATAGAATGGTAAAGACTAGAGATGTCTTGAGGAAAATTAGTGATACCAAGGGAACATTTCATGCAAAGATAGGCACAATAAAGGAGGGAAATGGTATGGACCTAACAAAAGCAGAAGATATTAAAAAGAAGTGGAAGCATACACAGACGAACTATACAAAAAAGATCTTCATGACCCAGATAAAAACAATGGTGTGATCACTCACTTAGAGCCAGACATCCTGGAATGTGAAATCAAGTGGTCCTTAGGAAGCATCACTACAAACAAAGCTAGTAGAGGTGATTAAATTCCAGTCAAGCTATTTCAAATCCTAGAAGATGATGCTGTGAAAGTGCTGCACTCAATATGCCAGCAGATTTAGAAAATTCAGCAGTGGCCATAGGAAAAGGTTAGTTTTCATTCCGTCCCAAAGAAAGGCAATGCCAAGGAATGTTCAAACTACCACACAACTGCACTCTTCTCACATGCTACCAAAGTAATGCTCAAAATTCTCCAAGCCAGGCTTCAATAGTATGTGAACTGTGAACTTCCAGATATTCAAGCTGGTTTTAGAAAAGGCAGAGGAACTAGAGATCAAATTGCCAACATCTGTTGGATCACATAAAAAGCAAGAGTTCCAGAAAAGCATCTGCTTTACTGACAACATCAAAGCCTTTTACTGTGTGGATCATGACAAAATGTGGAAAATTCTGAAGCAGATGGGAATACCAGACCACCTTACCTGCCTCCTGAGAAATCTATATGCTGTTCAAGAAGCAACAGTTAGAACTGGACATGAAACAGCAGACTGGTTCCAAATAGGGAAAGGAGTACATCAAGGTTTTATATTGTCATGCTCCTTATTTAACTTATATGATGAGTATAACATGAGAAATGCTGGACTGGATGAAGCACAAGCTGGAATCATGATTGCCGGTAGAAATATCAATAACCTCAGATATGCAGATGGCACAACCCTTATGGCAAAAAGTGAAGAAGAACTAAAGATCCTCTTGATGAAAGTGAAAGAGAAGAGTGAAAACATTGGCTTAAAACTCAACATTCAGAAACTAAAATCATGGCATTTGGTCCCATCACTCTATGGCAAAGAGATGGGAAAACAATGCAAACAGTGGCAGATTTTATTTTGAGGGGCTCCAAAATCACTGCAGATGGTGACTTCAGCCATGAAATTAAAAGACACTTGCTCCTTGGAGGAAAAGTTATGACCAACCTGGACAGCATATTAAAAAGTAGAGACATCACTTTGCAACAGAGGTCCTTCTAGTCAAGGCTATGGTTTTTCCAGTAGTCATGTATGGACGTGAGAGTAGGAGTATAAAGAAAGCTGAGTGCCAAAGAATTGATGCTTTTGAACTGTGGTGTTGGAGAAGACTCTTGAGAGTCCCTTGGACTGCAAGGAGATCCAACCAGTCCTTCCTAAAGGGGATCAGTCCTGGGTGTTCATTGGAAGGACTGATGCTGAAGCTGAAACTCCAATACTTTGGCCACCTGATGTAAAGAACTGACTCATTGGAAAAGACCTTGATATTGGGAAAGACTGAAGGTGGGAGAAAAAGGAGATGACAAAGGATGAGATGATTGGATGGCGTTACTGACTCAATGGACATGAATTTGAGTAAGCTCTGGGAGTTGGTGATGGACAGGGAAGTCTGTCGTGCTGCAGTCCATGGGGTTGCAAAGAGTTGGATATGACTGAGTGATGGAACAGAAGTGAGAAAATAAAATAAAGGATTCAAATTCTTAAATATATATATGCAATTATTCAGATTTTCTATGTCATTATGTTAGTTTTTTATGTCATTTTAAAGACATTCATCCTTTACATTAAAATTTAAAAGTTTATCTGCATGATATTTATTATATTCTCTTTATAATGATCATGGTATCTTTTGTATTTAAATGAAAGCTAAAGTGTTAGTTGCTCAGTCATGTCCGACTCTTTCCAACCCCCTGGACTATAACCTCTCAGACTCCTCTGTCCATGGGAATTCTCCAGGCAAGAATACTGGAGTAGGTTGTTGCCATTTCCTTTCCCAGGGGATCTTCTCAACCCAGGGATCAAACCTGGGTCTCCCATGTTACAAGCAGATTCTTTACCGTCTGATCTACAGGAAAGCCCAATGTCTTGTATTATCCTCTTTTAATTCATATTAATAGCAATTTCTCCCCCTTTCTTTTCTTTTGCATTTTGTGGTGATTTCAAAGAACCAACTTTCAGTTTGTTGATTTTCCTGCTTAGAAGTTAGTTTTCTTTTCATCTGGGTCTTTTGTCATTTAGTTGCCCAGTTGTGTCTGACTTTTTGCGACCTCATGGACTGCAGCACGCCAGTTTTGCCTGTCCTTCACTATCTCCCAGAGTTTGCTCAAACTCATGTCCATTCAGTTGATGATGCTGTTGAACCATCTCATCCTCAGTTGCTCCCTTCTCCTCCTGCCATCAATCTTTCCCAGCATCAGGCTCTTTTCCAGTGAATCAGTTCTTCACATCAAGTGGCCAAGGTATTGGAGCTTCAGCTTCAGCATCCAGTCTTTCCAAAGAATAATCAGTGTTGATTTCCTTTGGGATCGACTGGTTGGCACTACTTGCTGCCTCAGGGACTCTCAAGAGTCTATTTTTTTCTTATTTTCATTCTGCTACATACTTTAATATGCTGTGTTTTTTTATTTATAAGATAGAGCTCAAAAGCCTTGACTTCTAGCTTTTTTTAAGACTTTTTTCTTTATTTTTTTAAATTTTATTGGAATATAGTTGATTTATAATACTGTGTTTATTTCAGATATACAGCAAACTGGTTCAGTTATACATATACATATATTCATTCTTTTTTAGATTATTTTCTCATATAGGTTACCATGGGATGTTGAGTAGATTTCCCTGTGATATACTTTTATAGTGCTCTTCTTTTTAAGGTGTACCTTGTTAAATTAGCAAATAAGTGGACTCCAGACTTAAGTTTTATAAAATACTTGAACCCTGACAAAAGTAGAAAGGAAGCTATTGCTCAATGAGATACACTAAACATGAAAGAAGAAATACAGCATGTTTCCCTAAAGCTTCCTGTTGTGCAGGTTAACAAACTGTGAACCAAACCCCACCATTCACTCTTCAGTGGAGTTAGCCATGACTCTCAGTTGGGAGCAAATTGAAGGATACCCAGGTCCTAGAGCTTACATGGTTGTGAAAAGATCCAAGGCAGCCAAATGAGGGATGAAGAATGTGATAAATGTATTCCAACAAAGGGCATGTTTAGAAAAGCTTAGTCTTAGTGTGTGTGCATGTTAGTTGCTCAGTTGTGTCCGAGTCTTTGCAATCTTGTAGACTGTGGACTGTCAGCCTCCTCTGTCCATGGAATTCTCCAGGCAAGAATAATGGAGTGGGGTGCCACTCTCTTTTCCAGGGGATCTTCCCAACCAAGGGATCAAACCCTGGTCTTCCTGCATTGCAGGCAGATCCTTCACCATCTGGGTCAACAAGGAAGTCCAGGGTTTGTATACATCTCACCGTATAGCTAAGACTCACCGATGTTTTGTAATGTCCTGATTTAACAGACCTATGAGTTGTATTATGTCAAAGGAGACAGAGGTGATGAAGGAGGGATTTGAGAATTAGAGCTGATCTCTAAACTCCCTGAGACGTGCAAGCTACTGTATCTGCTTACATGAAGACTTAGCACTGACCCTCGGTTAGTGTTAAGCTTGTGTACTTACTTACTTGTTCAGCTGTGTCTAACTCTTTACAACCTCATGGACTGTAGCCCTCCAGGCTCCTCTGTCCATGGGGATTCTGCAGGCAAGAATACTGGAGAGAGTTGCCATGCTCTCCTCCAGGGAATCTTCACAACTCAGGGATTAAAACCAGGTCTTCCACATTGTAGGCCTATCTCAGCACAATATTGGGCTAATGGAATTTCTCCTCCAGGTATAGATTGTCATTTTCTGCAAACTGAAGAATTTTTCTGAATTTTGAAAAATCACCATTTTCTCTCAAGTGGAAGATCTCATCTAAGAATTTGTTTTTTCTTTGTCCATGTGGATTCATAGACTTTGGATAGAATTTCCCAAATAGTGTGCTCCAAATGGGAAATATATAATAATACATAAAAGTAATGATTCTCCTTGTTTGGGCGGTATCAGGACTTAGGTCACTTGCTTCTGGATCAATATGCTTCTTTCTATATATCCATCCTTCCAGAAAAACATCTATTTCTGCTTTATTGACTATGCCAAAGCCTTTGACTGTGTGGATCACAATAAACTATGGAAAATTCTGAAAGAGATGGACATACCAGACCACCTGATCTGCCTCTTAAGAAATCTGTATGCAGGTCAGGAAGCAACAGTTAGAACTGGTCATGGAACAACAGACTGGTTCCAAATAGGAAAAGGAGTACGTCAAGGCTGNTCATTGGAGAAGACTCTGATGCTGGGAGGGATTGAGGGCAGGAGGAGAAGGGGACGACAGAGGATGAGATGGCTGGATGGCATCACTGACTGGATGGATGCGAGTCTGAGTGACCTCCGGGAGCTGGTGATGGACAGGGAGGCCTGGCGTGCTGCAGTTCATGGGGTCGCAAAGAGTCGGACACGACTGAGAGACTGATCTGATCTGATATATCCATCCTAGTCTCTGTGCCATACTGTGACAGTGGTGCAGAAGTACTGGCCATGGTGATGTGTCTATCGGATGGGCCTGGAATCCAACCAGAGGAGGGGAATTGTGTGTAGCTTGAATTGGGCTTTTAAGAATTCCTGGGAATGTAGAAGAAAAAAATGAGGTCGGCTTCAAGAAAGGGATTTACTGTGTGTTTGTTGTACAGTAGGAACTTTTGTTTCCTTCTTCAGATGTTGACTTTTTTTTTAGATACTATTTTCATCTTCTACAAAATTCTATAAAGGGTTTGAAATGGCTGGCAATAAAAGATTCACAAATGTATATACATATAAAAGTAAAAGTGCTCAGTCATGTCCAACTCTTTCGGATTCCATGGACTGTAGACTGCCAAGCTCCTCCGTCAATGGAATTCTCCAGGCAAGAATACTCAAGTGGATTGCCAGTCCCTTCTCCAGGGGATCTTCCAAACCCATGGATCAAACCTGGGTCTCCTGCATTATAGTCAGGTTATTTACCATCTGAGCCACTAGGGAAACCAATATGCTGTATGTGTGTGAGTGTGTGTGTGTGTGTGTGTGTGTATAATAAAACCTCTAGAAACATCCTTTTTGAATTGCTTTAGAATTTAGGGCCGTAAAATCTGAAAGACCAAACCTAACTCCAGAGGTTCTGAGAGCATTAGTAATGGGTCTTCGGTGGGTACCTAATGAAAAAGCATTGGCACAGCTTCCATGGAGCCCTTCATTTTGATCTTACCTCTGCTTCCCAGGTTACCTGTCAGGCTGGATTAGTCATAAAAGGCCCTCACCTGGAGTGGTTTAGTCGCCCAGTCTTGTCTGACTCTTTTTGACTCCATGGACTCTAGCCTGCCAGGTTCCTCTGTCCATGGGATGTTCCAGGCAAGAATACTGGACTGGGTTGCCATTTCCTTCTCCAGGGGAACTTCCTGACCCAGGAATCAAACCTGGGTCTCCTGCATAGCAGTCAGATTCTTTTTTTTTTTTTTAATTTTATTTTGCTTAACTTTACAATATTGTATTGCTTTTGCCATACATCAAGATGGATCCGCCACAAGTATACATGTGTTCCCCCTCCGGAACTGTCCTCCCTCCTCCCTCCCCATACCATCCCTCTGGGTCGTCCAAGTGCACCAGCCCCAGGCATCTGTTATCAGGCATCATACCTGGACTGGCGACTCGTTTCAGATATGATATTATACATATTTCAATGCTATTCTCCCAAAACATCCCACCCTTTCCCGTTCCCAGAGTCCAAAAGTCTGTTCTATACATCAGTGTCTCTTTTGCTGTCTCGTAAACAGGGTTATCATTACCATCTTTCTAAATTCCATATATATGCATTAGTATACTGTATTGGTGTTTTTCTTTCTGGCTTACTTCACTCTGAATAATAGGCTCCAGTTCCATCCACCTCATTAGAACTGATTCAAATGTATTCTTTTTAATGGCTGAGTAATACTCCTTTGTGTATATGTACCACAGTTTTCTTATCCATTCATCTGCTGATGGACATCTAGGTTGCTTCCAAGTCCTGGCTATTGTAAACAGTGCTGCTGTGAACATTGGGGTACATCACTCATTATCAGAGAAAAGCAGTCAGATTCTTTAATGACTGATCTACCAGGGAAGATACCTGGGGACAGCCAGATTATTGAAATGGATGAACGTTATCCATCAAATGATGCAAATCTGCTAAAAAACAGTAATATGGATTTTTTATAATTGACATTGTAGTAGTTTTTGTTGTTGTTGTTGTTTGTTTTTGACAAACAACAATGACAAACCAAGTGACCAAAAGCTAGACATAGAAGGAGCTGGAAGGAGCCCTCCCCATGAACATGAAGGTTGTAACATGGTGGGATGCACAGTCAAACCAGTGGCTGTAAGAAATTGTTTTCTGTAGGTCTAATTGGAGGGAGGTCAGACAGCCCTATTTTTCTCCACTTATGATTAGAATTTATTCCTTCAGAATTCCATCCTCTTCACTCTGAGTTTTCTTTTGATACGACGGCAGAGGTGGGGAGAAACAGGAAAAGCACATGGGTCTCCATCCAGATCATGCAGTTTGCTCCCCAAGGGCTCCTGGCCACAGAGTCACAGTTCTGGTTGTCTGTTCCTCCTGCCTGCAGCTGTGGCTCTGGGATTCCCTGAGTACAAACTGCTCCTTACTTTCTCTAGGATAAGCAATACCTTCCTGGGAAACTTTAGGACAACCACTTACCCTTCCAACCTCATATTTCTTACCTGTAAAGAACAACCAGTATTAACTCAGACAAGCATCTCAACCTTCTCATCCCAGCTCACTTTTGGTCAAAATTTCCATTAACTGTGATTGCTATGCTATGCTATCTAAGTCACTTCAGTCGTGTCTGACTCTGTGTGACCCCACAGACGGCAGCCCACTAGGCTCTGCCATCCCTGGGATTCTCTAGGCAAGAACGCTGGAGTGGTTGCCAGGTCCTTCTCCAATGCATGAAAGTGAAAAGTGAAAGTGAAGTCGCTCAGTCGCGTCTGACTCTTAGCGACCCCATGGACTACAGCCTACCAGGCTCCTCTGTCCATGGGACTTTCCAGGCAAGAGTACTGGAGTGGGGTGCCATTGCCTTCTCCATTAACTGTGATTACTGCCTGCAAATAATTCATGTCATTCTTTCTATTTGTTAAACAGCCCTGTAAGATCAGTCATTAAGTCTTAGAATTGTCTAAAAATATTCAGGTATTCTTCCCTGTGTTTCCCCAACACCCTGTGCCCTGTGCAGATCACCATGGATTTGTATCCACTGGAGATCATAAACTTCAGAGGCCTTGGCCCAGACTGGGTGAATCTGCAAGTCCCTACCCCCCCACCCCACTTTCATAGCAGGCAGACACTAAATGTTGATTGCATTCTTATCACCTGATATTATCCACCAGTGTATCATATTTTTCCTAATAAAGATGGGTGCTTAAATCAGCACCAACCAATGATTTCGTTTTCTATTCTACTTGCTGTCTTTTTAGACCAAGATCATTTCCCAAGAGTAAATCATCTCAAGGGATAATGTGATGATTAAGAGAATGTTCATGGGACTCAGCACAGGGCCTTACATACAGTACACACATTGTAACTGGAATCTGGTGTTGTTATAATCATTAACCTTTGGAATGGGTATTTTAAATACTTGGTGTAATGATACAAATGTGGCTGTATGTTGGAAGTAAGCTTAAATATGTCATAATGGCTCATAACATGGGCTTCCCAGCTTTGTGAGAGGCTTTGCAGTCTCCATTAAGTTGCTTTACCTCTCCCCATGCCTCACTGTCTCCATTTGTAAAATTAGATAATACTGTTACTAGATATGTTACACTGAATTAGTAATTAACCACTGCTTTATCCCTACATGTATAGCTGAGGCATCTGGATTCCTCTACTGTAATACATGCTCACTCATCTCTCTAGTAACACCTGCTGACTCCTGATAGTTTGAGATGCAACTCCTACTCTCTGAACCTCAAATATTCTCATCTGTTAAAAATAGTAATGCCTGTCTCAAGGGGCTTCTGAGTGTATCAAGAGCTGATACTTAGAAAGTTCTTATCAGAGTGTTTGGTGCATGCAATAAACATCATGAGGACCACCTATAATTGTATTTCTTTGGAAGGGAAAGCATTCCCTGCTGTTTCAACAAGTTTTTTCAAGGAAAGGAGTTTAATCCTAACAAATCAACAAAGTTTATCTTTGAAAAGTATCCTTGACACAAAGGCCTCTATTTTCACTATTTCAGGCATTTCTACTTGTGATTGGTGTGGTGGGCGTGATGGTGGCTGCAGTTCCTTGGATTGCTATACCTGTGATTCCCCTTGGCATCATTTTCTTTTTTCTTCGGCGGTATTTCTTAGAGACGTCACGAGATGTGAAACGCCTGGAATGTACAAGTGAGTACCGGGGCTCTCAGGTTGGGAGGGCAGTGCAGGCTGTCTTCCATTCATACTGCAATTAACCAGACCCCTGAAACTCTGTAGACTGTTCTGTGGAATTTCTCATGTTGACATTAGGTGATTGAAAGTTATAGCCCCTGAGATTAGGTTTGGCCCTTAAGGCAAATGGAGCTGGTGATGGGTCAGCTGCCCTTTGCATTTTAGTCCAAGGAGGATGGATGTGAGCACCGTGAGACAGGGACCATTTTTGTCTTGTTTACGACATACTTCCTAACACAGAGTATCCACTCTATTAATACTATTCTTGAAAGTATTTCATCATGTTGGAACTAATGTAGAAGGAAAATAGAGAATTTTTCTTCTAAAGTTACCAAAAATGATAAGGAAAGGAAAAGATTAGGAAAAGGAAAGGAGACCTCAGGAAATATATGTCAGAAATGATATATTTGAAAAATATACCTCCAGCCTCTGCAGTCATGTGACATCAGGCCCAAACCACATGAAGTCACTCAAAAGATGGACACTGAGGCCACTGTCAGATTCTAAAAGGGTGGTGTGAGTGTCACATGCCACAGTGCCCACAAAACAACAGGACAGGTGCCCAGCAGGTAGATATAAAAACATCCATCAGGTTCCTGGAGCAGAAGTCAAGACCATTCAAAGGCTCCTTGTCTGCTGGGTCCTGAGGGCACAAGGGTGGTGCATCACCGGGTGCTCTGTGACCCTCACAGAGGCTCCTGGCGCAGGTGCAGCGGGAGGCCCAGGACGGGGGAGGTGGCAGACTGTTCCCTCCCCTTACTCGTCTCACCCTGTCCTGGATCTGGCTCTGGTCCCGGGTGAGGGATGTACTGACTCTATCCCAGCCCTTAGGTTATTGATCTAATAATGAAGTCGCTCAGTCATGTCCGACTCTTTGCAACCCGTGGACTGTAGCCCACCGGGCTCCTCCATCCATGGGATTCTCCAGGCAAGAGTACTGGAGTGGGTTGCCATTTCCTTCTCCAGGGGATCTTCCCGACCCAGGGATCGAACCCTTGTCTCCCACATTGCAGGCAGACGCTTTAACCTCTGAGCCACCAGGGAAGTAGCTCATCAAAATTCAGTGTGGTGAGGACTCTAATGAGGAAATAAATTTTAAAATGCTACAGATTAAAAAATTAGTGAACACTAATTACTCACCCATGGAAAAGAATGAAATATTGCCATGTGCAGCAACATGGATGGATCTCGGTTCAGTTCAGTTCAGTTCAATCGCTCAGTCATTTTCGACTCTTTGTGACCCCATGAATCGCAGGACGCCAGGCCTCCCTGTCCATCACCAACTCCCGGAGTTCATTCAGACTCACATCCATCGAGTCAGTGATGCCATCCAGCCATCTCATCCTCTGTCGTCCCCTTCTCCTCCTGCCCCCAATCCCTCCCAGCATCAGAGTCTTTTCCAGTGAGTCAACTCTTCACATGAGGTGGCCAAAGTACCAGAGTTTCAGCTTTAGCATCATTCCTTCCAAAGAAATCCCAGGGTTGATCTCCTTCAGAATGGATCTAGAGAGTATTATTTTTAGTAAAGAAAGTCAGAGAAAGACGCATATGATATCACTTAAACATGGAATCCAAATATAATACAAATGAATCTATATACAAACGTGAAATAGACTCAGAGGCCTGGAAAGCAAACTTGCAGTTACCAAAGGGGACTGAGAGGAGGGGAGGAACAAATTAGAAGTATGGGATTAATAGTCACACTACTATTAATATGTCAAATAGATAACAACAAGGATTTAGTGTAAAGCATGGAGAATTTTATTCAGTATCTTGTAATATCCTGTAATGGAATATAATCAGAAAAAAGAACTGAATGACTATACATACCTGAAACTAGCACATTTTTGTAAATCAACTATACTTCAATATACTTTAAAAATTGTGAGCAATTTCCATCTAGAAAGATACCAGAACAATTTGGAGGGAGGCATGTTTGAGAAAACCTTGATGAAAGAACCAGTAAAGAATTTATCTAAATCTAGCTGGGATTTTAAATTTATCAAAGATAATTTCAAAGATAATATCTCATTCCCAGGTCATTAAAGTGAAGCCTGATGTGAGCAGGAGTTGGAGGGTCACATAGAGGATTCCCTTTGGCAGGACATGTGACCACAGAGTCCAGGAGGCAGTGGTTTCCTTGCATCCAGCCTCTCTGACTTTCTCTGTCGTGTGTCTATCTCTGCTTCCCCAGCTCGGAGCCCGGTATTTTCCCACTTAGCATCTTCTTTCTGGGGACTCTGGACCATCCGGGCATACAAAGCTGAACAGAAGTTTCAGGAGCTGTTTGATGCACATCAGGATTTGCACTCAGGTCTGTACGTTTCTGGAGATGATTTCGAAGGATGGGATGTGCTGCCTTCTGAGGCCTGACCTCTGTCTCAGGTGGCCTGGCTGGCCAGCGCCTCTCTGTGTGTCAGCTCACGTCGCCCTCTGCACACCTGCCTCCCCCATCCCTTCCTCTCAGCATCCCCTCTGTGCTCCCCTCTTCCCCCCTCACAGCCTTGCTTTTCTCCCCTGACTGGCCTGCATTGTCCTTCCATCACTGTGCCCTGTGGGCTTCAGTCTCTTTAAGGCAGGAGTCAATAAACTTTTCTTTTTTTCCAAAGGTTCAGATAGAACATACTGTAGGCTTTGTGTGCTCTCTATGTTACAGCTACTCACCTTTGCCATTGTAGCACAAAGACAGGCAAAGATCAGACATCAGCCAATGACTGTGTTCCAATAAAATTTTATTTTCAGAACCAGGTGGTGTCTGTTCTTGCCCCTCAGGTGTGGTTTTCTGACTCTTTTCATGGCAGACATGGAGAGTAGCAGACATATTGAGGAAAATAATTTCCTGATTTGCTACCTACTTGATTATGCTTTGTATCAGTGAAGGATTTTTTTTTTTTTCTGCCTAGGTAGAAAATTCAGAATTTCCTCTAAGTCTATAAAATCCTGGCCAAACTTTCCAATCATTAATGTATTTTGAAGATAACATGGCATTTTGAAAGCCGCATACAGATCCTATTAGCTGATGGTAGTGTGGACACTGGATCTCCTAAGAATAATCTCCACCTCAGGCCTGATCTCCACCTCAGGCCCTGTAGTGAGGGCAGAAGGTGCTAGAAACAGTGTGAGCTGTGCTCTCTGCTGTCAGAGCTGGGAACAGCTGACCCTTTGAGAGGAGGATCTTTACGTTTAGGCCCAGGACTACAGGAAACACACCAATGAGATGTTTTTCCATCTTCTTTCCTGTGATGGTATTTCTCTTGATAACCTGTGGGTTGAAGTTTTCAAAGCATGCTTCCTGGACTGATTCCTCTGTGTCCCATATGTTGTTTCATGTTGAACCTAGTTTTCTGGAATCTTCAGGTTCCTTTGAAGTTACAGGTGTGAAACTTTGCTGTCCTACCTTGTGTAAAATCTTCTGTAGCTCAACTGAGAAAATGCTCTCTCTCATGAACATGGTTTTTCTGTTTATGTATTATGATTATTACGGTTAACAAATGCAGAGGCTTGGTTCCTGCTTTTGACGACGTCCCGATGGCTCGCTGTGTATCTGGATGTCATCTATGCCATCTTTGTCACCCTTATTGCCTTTGGAGCCCTGATTCTGGCAGAAAGTAAGTACAGATGTGAATGTTTGTGGTATGTTTAGGTTTATAGCTTTGTTTTCAGTTATTAAACTCTTGTCATCTTATCTAATATATACTCGTTGGTTCGAATGACTTGTATTAAAGTGTCTGCAGCATGTGACTTCACAATGTCCATGTGAAGTCATGTGTGTCTTGATGAGAACTTTTATCTTTTTTTCCATTTACTTATTTATTTACAGTAGGTCCTTGTTGAGACAATTTAAAAATTTTTTTGATTGGCGCATAGTTGATTTATGATGATGTGTTAATTTCAGGTATATAACCAAGTGAATCTGTTATACATATATCCACTTTTTAAAAGATTCTTTTTTCATACCCCATGAACATTGGGGTGCATGTGTACATTGTTTTAGTAATTTGCATTTTGATTAATACTTCAAATTAATTGTCCTTTAGAAAAGAATTTCTGTTTTTCACTTTTGGAATCTTTAGGAGCAAAGACCAGGTATGACGTGCCTGCTCCACCAGACCTGTGGTGCCTTGAGCCCCTGCTTTGGCTCACCCAGGCCATTCTTTCATTTTTATGTTACGTTTTATTTGGGTGTAGTTCATCTACACTGTTGTCTTAGTTTCTGATGTACAGCAAAGTCAATCTGCTATACATATACATATATCCACTCTTTTTAAAATTCTTTTCCCATATAGATCATTACAGAGTTCTCTGCACTTTACAGTAGTTTCTTATTAGTTATCTTTTTAATATTTTATATATAGTAGTATGTGTGTGTCAGTCCCAGTCTTCCAATGTATCCCTCCCCTCCCTTATCCCCTGGTAACCACGTTTATTTTCTATATCTGTTACTCTACTTCTGTTTTGTAGATAAGTTCATTTGTAGCCTTTTGTTATATTCCATATGTAAGCAATATCATATTCTATTTTTCTCTTACTTCACTCAGTTTGAAAATCTCTAGGTCCAGCCATGTTGCTGCAAATGGCATTATTTTGCCATTTTTAATGGCTGGGTAATATTCCATTTTATGTATGGCACCACATCTTCCTTGTCCACTGCTCTCTTGACAGGCCTTTAGGTTGCTTCCATGTCCTGGCTGTTGTAAATAGTGCTGCAGTAAGTATTAGGGTGCATGTATCCTTAGGAATTATGGTTTTCTCTGGATATATACCCTGGAGTGAGATTGCTGGATCATATGGTAGCTGTATTTTTAGTTTTTAAAGGAACCTCCATATTGTTCTCCGTAGTGGCTGTGCCAGTTTACATTCCCACCAACAGTGTAGGAGGGTTCCCTTTTCTCCACATCCTCTTCAGTACTTACTGTTTGTAGACTTTTTGATGATGGTCAATCTGACTGATGTGAGGTGAAACCTCACTGTAGTTTTTTGCCTTTTTTTTTTTTTCATTTTTTCCCACTGCAGTTTTTTTTTTAAATTTTATTTTAACTTTACAATATTGTATTGGTTTTTCCATATATCAAAATGAATCTGCCACAGGTATACATGTGTTCCCCATCCTGAACCCTCCTCCCTCCTCCCTCCCCATACCATCCCTCTGGGTCGTCCCAGTGCACCAGCTCCAAGCATCCAGTATCATGCGTGCATCGAATCTGGACTGGCGACTCGTTTCATATATGATATTATACATATTTCAATGCCATTCTCCCAACTGTAGTTTTGATATGCATTTCTCTAATAATTAGAGATGTTGACCATCTTTTCACATGCTTTATGGCCATCTGTATGTATTCTTTGGAGAATGTCTGTTTTAATCTTCTGCCCATTTTTTGATTGGGTTGTTTATTTATTTTTGATATTGAACTGCATGAACTGCTTGTATATTTTGGAGAGTAATTCCTTGTTAGTCACTTCATTTGCAAATACTTCCCCAATTCTGCAGGTTGTCTTGGTATTTTTTTATGTTTTTTTTTTTTTTTCCTGTGCAAAAGTTTTTACGCTTAATTGGGTCCCATTCATTTGTATTTCATTTATTTTCATTGCTCTAGGAGATGGGTAAAAAAGTTTGCTGCAATTCATGTCAGAGTTTTCCCTATGTTTTCATCTAAGAGTTTTCTAGTGTCTGGTCTTACATTTATATCTGTAATCTATTTTGAGTTTATTTTTGTTTATGGTCTTAGGGAGTGTTCTGATTTTATTCTTTTACATGTAGCTGTCCAGTTTTCCCAGCACCAATTATTAAAGAAACTGTCTTTTCTCCATTGTGTATTCTTGCTTCCTTTGTCATAGGTGACACAGGTGCATGGATTTATCGCTGGGCTTTCTGTCCTGATCCACTGATCTACATTTCTGGGTTTGGTGCTAGTATTCTACTGTTTCAATTACTATAGCTTTGTAGTATAGTCTGAAGACAGGGAGCGTGATTCCTTCTAGCTTCATTTTTCCTCTTTTTCTCACGATTACACTGGCTATTCATGGTATTTTGTGTTTTCATACAAAATGTAAACTTTTTTGTTCTAATTCTGTGAAAATTGCCATTGGCAATTTGATATGAATTGAACTGAATCTGTTGGAGAAGGCAATGGCACCCCACTCCAGTACTCTTGCCTAGAAAATCCCATGGATGGAGGAGCCTGGTAGGCTGCAGTCCATGGGGTCACTAGGAGTCGAACAAGACTGAGTGACTTCACTTTCACTTTTCACTTTCATGCATTGGAGAAGGAAATGGCAACTGACTCCAGTGTTCTTGCCTGGAGAATCCCAGGGATGGAGGAGTGTGGTGGGCTGCCATCTCTGGGGTCGCACAGAATCGGACATGACTGAAGTGACTTAGCAGCAGCAGCAGCAGCAATAAATCTGTAGATTGCTCTTGAGTAGTTTTCTTGTTTGTTTGTTTGTTTACAGTAGGTCTTCATTGAGATCTTTTATCTTTTTATCTTTCTTTGAATGGGTTGGGGTCCACATAACTGTAGCAAGATGACCTTCTGAAAATCCCAGGTAGTGTCCTATAGCTGGATAAAGAGAACTAGGTTTAGTGTTAAGCTTTTTGCACAGATTAGGTTTTAGGTTTTAGCTTTAGGGCTACTTGGATCCCTTCGTTGTAGGGGTCTGAGAAAAATTCTCTATAGCAAAAACAATATACTCACTGCTATGTGGGTCCCAGATGAGCAGTTGTTGGAAAGTGCAGCATGAATTCACCATCCCTCACTATTCCATAGAAATAGCCCAGAATCTCAGTCTTTGATAGTGGAAAAATGAGAGTAATATTTTAGATTTAAAAGCACTGGCTCTTAGAACCCACTGCCTTGTTTTTGTGATTTCAACTGCAGCTACATTGGTTGTAGAGAGTGAAATTACATAATGATAATCAAAGCATAAGGACAAAAATCTGAACAATGTTATCCTCAACTATATTATATTGTCAAGTGTATCTCAATCCATGTGGGATTCATATGGATAAAAGACAAAGAGAAGGTCATATGGTAAGGACCTAAGAGAAGCAGAATTGATTATGAAGAGGTGGCAAGAATACACAGAAAAACTGTACCAAAAAGATCTTAAGGACCTGGATAACCACGATGGTGTGATCACTCATCTTGAGCCAGACATCCTGGCGGGTAAAGCTAAGTGGACCTTAGGAAGCATCACTACGAACAAAGTTAGTGGAGATAATGGAATTCCAGCCTAGCTATTTCAAATCCTAAAAGATGATGCTGTTCATGTAATGTGCCAGCAAGTTTGGAAAAGTTAGTAGTGGCCATGGACTGAAAAATGTCAGTTTTCATTCCAATCCCAAAGAAATTCAATGCCAAAGAATGTTCAAACTATCATAGAATTGCACTAATTTTACATGCTAGTGAGGATATACTCAAAATCCTTCAAACAAGATTTCAACAATACATGAACGGGGAACTTCCAACTGTACAAGATGGGTTTATAAAAGGCAGAGTAACCAGAGATCAAATTGCCAACATTTATTGGATCATAGATAAAGCAAGACTATGTGAAAGGCTTTGACTCTGTGGATCACAACAAACTGTGGAAAATTCTGAAAAAGATAGGAATACCAGATCATCTTACCTGTCTCCTGAGAAACCTGTAAGCAGGTCAAGAAAAAACACAACTGTACATGGAACAATGGACTGGTTCAAAACTGGGAAAGCACTATGACAAGGCTATATGTTGTCATTATATTTATTTAACTTATATGCAGAATACCTCATGCAAAATGCCAGGCTGCATGAAGCTCAAGCTGGAATCAAGATTGCTGGGAGAAATATCAAAAACTTCAGATATGCAGATGATACCACTCTAATGGCAGACAGTGAAGAGAAACTGAAGAGCCTCTTGATGAAAGTGAAAGAGCAGAGTGAAAAAGCTGGCTTAAAACTCAGCATTAAAAGATCTAAGATCATGGCATCCGGTCTCATCACTTCATGGCAAATAGATGGGGAAACGTTGAATGCAGTGACAGGTTTTGTTTACTTGGGTTCCAAAAATCACTACAAACTGTGACTGCAGCCATGAATGAAAAGACATTTGCTTCTTGGAAGGAAAGCTATGACAAATATATACAGAATATTAAAAAGCAGAGACATCACTTTGCCAGCAAAGGTCCATATAGTGAAAGCTATGTTTTTTCCAGTAGTCATGTAAGAGTTGTCAGTGGATTTAAAAGTTGGGCCATTGAGAAGGCTGAGAGCTGAAGAACTGATGCTTTCAAGTTGTATGGCAAAGACTCTTGAGAGTCCCTTGGACAGCAAGGAGATCAAATTAGGAAATCCTAAAGGAAATTAACCCTGAATATTCACCGGAAGGACTCATGCAGTAGCTCCAACTTTTATAACCTGATGCAAAGAGCTGACTCATTAGCAAGTGCCTTGATACTGGGAAAGATTTAAGGCAAGAGGAGAATGAGGTGGTAGAAGATGAGATGGTTAGATACCATAACAAACTCAATGGACATGAATTTGAGAAAACTCTGGGAGATAACAAAGGACAGGGAAGCCTGGCATGCTACAGTCTATGGTGACACAGAGTCAGACATGACTTTGTGACTGAACAACAACAACTTTGTTCAGTTCAGTTCAGTTGCTCAGTCGTGTCCAACTCTGCAACCCCATGAATCACAGCACGCCAGGCCTCCCTGTCCATAACCAACTCCTGGAGTTGACTCAGACTCATGTCCGTCGAGTCAGTGATGCCATCCAGCCATCTCATCCTCTGTCATCCCCTTCTCCTCCTGGCCCCAATCCCTCCCAGCAGCAGTCTTTTCCCGTGAGTCAACTCTTCGCATGAGGTAGCCAAAGTACTGGAGTTTCAGCTTTAGCATCATTCCTTCCAAAGAAATCCCAGGGCTGATCTTCAGAATGGACTGGTTGGATCTCTTTGCAGTCCAAGGGATTCTCAAGAGTCTTCTCCAACACCACAGTTCAAAAGCATCAATTCTTCGGCGCTCAGCCTTCTTCACAGTCCAGCTCTCACATCCATACATGACCACAGGAAAGACCATAGCCTTGACTAGGCGAACCTTTGTTGGTAAAGTAATGTCTCTGCTTTTGAATATGCTATCTAGGTTGGTCATAACTTTCCTTCCAAGGAGTAAGCGTCTTTTAATTTCATGGCTGCAGTCACCATCTGCAGTGATTTTGGAGCCCAGAAAAACAAAGTCTGACACTGTTTCCACTGTTTCCCCATCTATTTCCCATGCAGTGATGGGACCAGATGCCATGATCTTCGTTTTCTGAATGTTGAGCTTTAAGCCAACCTTTTCACTCTCCACTTTCACTTTCATCAAGAGGCTTTTTAGCCCCTCTTCACTTTCTGCCATAAGAGTGGTGTCATCTGCATATCTGAGGTTATTGATATTTCTCCCAGCAATCTTGATTCCAACTTGTGTTTCTTCCAGTCCAGCATTTCTCATGATGTACTCTGCATATAAGTTAAATAAACATGGTGACAATATGCAGCCTTGACGTACTCCTTTTCCTATTTGGAACCAGTCTGTTGTTCCATGACCAGTTCTAACTGTTGCTTCCTGACCTGCATACAGATTTCTCAAGAGGCAGATCAGGTGGTCTGGTATTCCCATCTCTTTCAGAATTTTCCACAGTTTATTGTGATCCACACAGTCAAAGGCTTTGGCATAGTCAATAAAGCAGAAATAGATGTTTTTCTGGAACTCTCTTGCTTTTTCCATGATCCAGCGGATGTTGGCAATTTGATCTCTGGTTCCTCTGCCTTTTCTAAAACCAGCTTGAACATCAGGAAGTTCACGGTTCACATATTGCTGAAGCCTGGCTTGGAGAATTTTGAGCATTACTTTACTAGCGTGTGAGATGAGTGCAATTGTGCGGTAGTTTGAGCACTCTTTGGCATTGCCTTTCTTTGGGATTGGGATGAAAACTGACCTTTTCCAATCTTGTGGCCACTGCTGAGTTTTCCAAATTTGCTGGCATATTGAGTGCAGCACTTTCACAGCATCATCTTTCAGGATTTGGAATAGCTCCACTGGAATTCCATCACCTCCACTAGCTTTGTTCGTAGTGATGCTTTCTAAGGCCCACTTGACTTCACATTCCAGGATGTCTGGCTCTAGGTCAGTGATCACACCATCATGATTATCTGGGTCGTGAAGCTCTTTTTTGTACAGTTCTTCTGTGTATTCTTGCCACCTCTTCTTAATATCTTCTGCTTCTGTTAGGTCCATACCATTTCTGTCCTTTATCGAGCCCATCTTTGCATGAAATGTTCCTTTGGTATCTCTGATTTTCTTGAAGAGATCCCTAGTCTTTCCCATTCTGTTGTTTTCCTCTATTTCTTTGCATTGATCGCTGAAGAAGGCTTTCTTATCTCTTCTTGCTATTCTTTGGAACTCTGCATTCAGATGTTTATATCTTTCCTTTTCTCCTTTGCTTTTTGCTTCTCTTCTTTTCACAGCTATTTGTAAGGCCTCCCCAGACAGCCATTTTGCTTTTTTGCATTTCTTTTCCATGGGGATGGTCTTGATCCCTGTGTCCTGTACAGTGTCACAAACCTCATTCCATAGTTCTTCAGGCACTCTATGTATTAGATCTAGGCCCTTAAATCTATTTCTCACTTCCACTGTATAATCATAAGGGATTTGATTTAGGTCATACCTGTATGGTCTAGTGGTTTTCCCTACTTACTTCAATTTAAGTCTGAATTTGGCAATAAGGAGTGCATAATCTGAGCCACAGTCAGCTCCTGGTCTTGTTTTTGCT
Organism: Tragelaphus strepsiceros; assembly: GCA_006410795.1. Taxonomy (NCBI): domain Eukaryota; kingdom Metazoa; phylum Chordata; class Mammalia; order Artiodactyla; family Bovidae; genus Tragelaphus; species Tragelaphus strepsiceros. The sequence goes on from SJYU01002878.1 coordinate 201,018, forward strand.
GACTGTATAGAGCTTCTCTATCTTTGGCTGCAAAGAATATAAGGTGTCTGATTTCGGTATTGACCATCTGGTGATGTCCATGTATAGAGTCTTCTCTTGTGTTGTTGGAAAAGGGTGTTTGTTATGATCAGTGTTCTTTCTAAATTCATAATAACTTTTTAAAACTTTATTTATTTATTTGGCTGCACTTGGTCTTAGCTGGGGCATGCAGGATCTTTAGTCTTAGTTATAACAGGCAGGAATTTAGTTGCAGCATGTGAACTCTTAGTTGTGGTACGTGGGGTCTCTTTGCCTGACCAGGAATCGAACCTGGGCCCCCTGCATTGGGAGTTCAGAATCTTAGCTATTGGACCACCAGGGAAGTCCCTCATAGTGTGTGTGTGTGTGTGTGTGTGTGTGTGTGTGTGTTTACTATATTATTGTATCATACAACAGAAGTAATATTATGAGTGATAATATCATTACATGCCAATAATTTCAATATTATAAAGGAGTCTTCTCACAACTATATATAAAATAGGTAACTAAAAAGGACCTACTGTATAGCACAGGGAATTCTATCTAATACTCTGTAATAACATATATGGGAAAATAATTTTAAAAGAGCAGATTTATGTATATATCTGGTTAATTCACTTTACTGTACACCTGAAACTAACACAGCTTTGTAAATCAACTATGCTTCAATAAAAATCAAGGAGTCTTCTTTGTTAAGTGATAGAAGGACCTGTGTGAGGGGTTGAGAAGTAGACTCACTTTATTCCTCTTCTTCCTCATTTAGCTTTGGATCTCGGGCAGGTTGGCCTGGTCCTGTCTCTCATGCTCACACTCACGGGGATGTTCCAGTGGTGCGTCAAGCAAAGTGCTGAAGTTGAGAACATGGTGATGTTTATCTTTCTGTTCTTAGCCTTTTCAGGTCTCCTTGCTGTTATATGGCATAAAAGCAATTCTTACGTAAAATAATAAAATTCTTTCTTCTTTTTTTTTTTTTTAACATAATCTTACAAAGTCTTTTATGTTCTCCTCCATCTGCTTAAGGGCTTCCCTGGTGTCTCAGATGGTAAAGAATCCACCTACAATGGAGAGCCACAAGAGACAAAAGTTCTATGCCTGGATTGGAAAGATCCCCTGGAGAAGGGAATGGCTACCCACTCCAGTATTCTTGCCTGGAGACTCCCATGGGGTTGCAAAGAGTAGGACATGACTGACTGACTTGCACTTTCCACCTGCTTAAAGTTAATAAAAATATATACATATTTCCTCACATATGTATGCCATGTCAGGGGATTTTACATTCATCACAAACTGTCTTCAAATACAATAAATGTCTCTGTAGGAGAGAGGTTCTGAAATTCTGGAGACAATGTAAGCTAATTTTTTAGCAGCTTATTTATCTTTGCTTCTTAAAGGATAATTCCTTATTTTTGGTAAAAGAAAAGAATCCAGTATTTTAAGGTTTATTTAATTAATATTTCTCTCAACCCACCCCCCCCCCTTTT
>SJYU01002878.1:206857-217504 GCA_006410795.1 Tragelaphus strepsiceros
GGGTGGGGGCGGGTGGTGCGGGCAGGGGACGTGGGAATGAGGCAGCCCAGCAGAAGTGGGGCTTTATTCTCTTTTCCTCATTTCCTCTTCTGTTCTGATTCCTGGAAGTTAGAGCCAATAGCAAAGTATGGTAGGTACTGCTGCTGCTGCTGCTGCTAAGTCGCTTCAGTCGTGTCTGACTCTGTGCGACCACATAGACAGCAGCCCACCAGGCCCCACCGTCCCTGGGATTCTCCAGGCAAGAACACTGGAGTGGGTTGCCATTTCCTCCTCCAATACATGAAAGTGAAAAGTGAAAGCGAAGTCGCTCAGTCGCTCAGTCGTGTCCGACTCTTAGAGACCCCGTGGACTGCAGCCTACCAGGCTTCTCCATCCACGGGACTTTCCAGGCGAGAGTACTTGAGTGGGGTGCCATTACTAGTCAGGATTTTGATTCACAGAAGAAATTGCAAGTGAAAATAAGGAACTAGGACTTCCATGGTGGTGCAGTGGATAAGAATTTGCCTGCCAATGCAGGGGACACTGGTTCAATCCCTGGTCTGGGAAGATTCCACATGCCACAGAGCAACTGAGCTCTGCACCACAACAATTGAGCATTATAATCTAATTCTGTGTGATTCCACTGCATTTCTTTGCATCTTTCCAGTGGAGTCTATCTTCATCACGGGTAGTTTTCATCCTGCTGTCTGTCCTTCCCCACACCAGCCTCCTGCAGGGACTGGAGGGATTTCCCACAGGCTCAGCCCTGCCTGGACCTGGAGTCAGACAGACCAGTGCAGCAGTGTATTTGTGGCTGTTTCACCACCTGATAGGATAAAAAATGAGTCCTGCTGCCCCAACCATGAGGTCTGTTTGGCCTATTCCCCCAGGCACCATATGTCCCACTTAGCTGCTGGTTTCTCTCTCAATCCAGCTGTGGGTACTGGGTCTTCCTGCTGACAGCTGGTCCACCTGCCCTCAGGTACCCTCTTTGTTCTCACTTACCACATGTATGCCTGACCATAAGATCTCTATGGTAGGCCTGTTTCTTTAACTGCAGCTACACCTCTCCCCACTTTCTCTGTTCTAGCTACTCAGAGACATGATAAGGTGTCAGGCCATCCAGGGGATAAGGAGACCCATCAGCAGGTGGAAAAGAGGCAACAGACGTGTATTTGAGTCCCATCCTGCTACTTATGGGCTCTGATATTCAGGTAGACTAATTCATCTAAACCTCAATCTTTTCTTATGCAAAATTGAAGCGATAGATTATAACCTGTAGGGTTTATATACAACCTAATCAAGATAAGGCATGTAAAACACCCAGAGTAAATGCTTGGACAAAAATGGTCATCATTTTCATAGGGTATAAAATGACCATAACCGCTTATGCTGTGGAAGGGGTTGTCTGTCCCAGGAGAATCAGGTGTTGGCCATTTTAAGTTGTATTTATCCTGTAGGATCCATCTGCTATGTCTGTCTCTGTCTGATTTATCTTGTACTTAAATAATATGGTAATGAAGTAAGAAGTGAAGTTGCTCAGTCGTGTCCAACTCTTTGTGACCCCATGGACTATAGCCTACCAGGCTTCTCCATCTGTGGGATTCTCCAGGCAAGAGTACTGGAGTAGGTTGCCATTTCCTTCTTCAGGAGATCTTCCCAACCCAGGGATAAAACCTGGGTCTCCTGCATTGCAGCCAGATGCTTTACCATCTGAGCCACCAGGGAAGCTCAATGTGGTAATAGATTTTCCATAAATTTCTCTGGACTGAGTTAAAAATCTCAGCTCCCATGGGAGTTTCTTTTTCTCAGGACACCACAGGTAATACAAATAATAAAAAGTCAAGTCCAATACAGATCCTGATGTCAACATATGCAGTCTGGTTGAAGAAACAAGAACATGGCTATATTAGCTTTGTAAGCTAGAAGGAGATTACAGTTTTTATAGATGCTTATAAAAATGACATAACTTCTGTTAGAGTTGTAACAAGTCCATATAAGGGGACAGGAAGAGCATTTCCAAGGAATTAGACATGTGAGACAGACTTAATGATGTGTGGTTAGGGTTTCAGCAGGTGGAAATGCATGTGGAAGGCATTCCGAGAGGTGAGACCAGCATAAGCAAAGGCATGATGCCCTGATTCAGTGAATGAAGAGCGAGACACCTGCAAAGCATCCAGGAAAATGAACTACCAAGTGTGTAACTCACATTTTTACATTCAACCCTCACAACTAGCTAGTGATGTCAAGGAAGCTGACTCGTGTACATGAAGGATGAAGAGGTTAGAGAGGACAGTTTTGTAGAAGAGACGTCCTGGGGTGGAGTGTTGGGTGCTGAGCTGGCAATCAGGAGTTTAATCTGAGAAGTGAGAGCACATGGACCAGAGGGGGCAGGTGCAGGGGACAGGGAGCCAGGATCTGTTATGCCTCCAGCAAGACGTGCTGGGAAAGTGATTCCACTTCTTGGAATCAAGTTGATGTTGATTAAAACAGAGCTATAACACCTGGATTTGTGAAGATGCAGGGAAATGGGTGGTAGTAGAAAATGGTATCATACTTCTGGAGGGTAGGTTAGCAGCTTAACAGCTTCTGCTGAAAATGTTCATACTTTGTTGTTGTTCAGTCACCTAATCACCTCCAACTCTTCCCAACCCCATGGACTGACATACATCAGGCTTCTCTGTCCCTCACCATCTCCTGCAGTTTTTTCAAGTTCATGCTCATTGTATCAATGATGCCATCCAGTCATCTCATCCTCCATCATCCCCTTCTCCTCCTGCTTTCAATCTTTCCCAGCATCAGGGTCTTTTCCAATGAGTTGGCTCTTTGTGTCAGGTGGCCAAAGTATTGGAACTTCAGCATCAGTTCTTCCAATGAATATTCAGGACTGATTTCCTTTAGGATGGACTGGTTTGATCTCCTTGCTTTCCAAGGGGTTCATACATGACTCTCAGCAATTCCACATCTGAGATTTTTTGTGAAGGAAATGATTAAGGTTGTTTTCAAAGATTTAGCTTCAGGGATATTTAACACAGAGTTATTTATAATAGCTAACTATTTGACACTGCCTAAATATCCATCAATAGAGGATTTGTTAAATAAATGATCACATGTACTATAATATTATGCAACCATTAAATAAATATTTTAGAAGTACAAAATGAAAATACATATAACAGTATGTTCACATTAATTGTCTTTTCTTTAAATATGTGAACTTGTATCTTTAAGAACACATAGGGGAAAAAAATACAACAAAAACAACAAGAACACACACAGAAGCCTAGAAAGTAAAAACATTTTAAGAATTTTTTTTTTCAGAGTGCTAAGCTATAGCTAGTATTTATTTACTTTTCAAATTCTTTTGCACCGATTATGATTAAGGAAAGAGTTTATTTTCTTTTTAAACACTGTGGGCCTGGGAAAGATGTAATGAGAGTAAAGTGGAGAAGATGGAGGAAGGGGTGGTTTTATGTGGAACATTGGGTGTTGATTATGCTGAGTTTGATGTGTGAAGAGCAAAGTGTCTAACAAGTGTAATCATCAGAGAGCAACCTGGTTGGAAAAACAGAAAGGAGCCACTGCAAAGCAAGTAACAGAAGATTTTCTCCAAGTGTCTTTATAATTGTATCTGTTTTTATTTTTGGCTGGGCCGCGTCTCTGTTGCTGCTCGGGCTTTTCTCTAGTTGCCAGGTGTGGGCTTCTCACTGTGGTGTCTTCTCTTGTTAAAAGCATGGGCTATAGAGTTCGAGGGCTTCAACAGTTGAAGCATGTAGGCTCATAGTCGTGGTTCCCGGGTTCCAGAGCACAGGCTCAATAGTTGTGGCACACGGACTTAGTTGCTTCACAGCTTGTGGGATTCTCCTGGACTAGGGATTGAACCCATGTCTCCTGCATTGGCAGGCAGTTGCTTTACCACTGAACCACCAGGGAAGCCCCCAAGTGTCTTTAGATTGAAGAACATAAGTTTACTGATACTGGAGACACTCTCCATGGGCAATTGGTAAAACCCTTTGATTACCCAGAAAAGACATTCAAACTATAGCTTTAATGACTGAACTCTAGAAATAATCAGAGTCAAGTTTTCTTTGAGTTGCCTTTTTTTCTTTTTGGGGGGTCTGAGGCCATGCAGCATGTGGGATCTTAGTTCCCTAACCACGGATCGAATCCACGCCTCCAGCAGTGGAAGCACAGAATCTTAACTGCTGAACTGCCAGGGAAGTCCCCTGGTTTTTAGTTTTCTTTGCTGGAGTTTGGAACTCAGAGTCCTGTGGTCATGAGCAGTCCTTGGTGCCCCTACATATCTCAGTCCATTTGCCCAAAGTGTACAGATGTTCCCATTTGCACAGATGGATCAGTTTCGGTGGAGCTGATAACATGGGAACATACATTCTCACAGGTCAATTCTCACCTGTGTCCTGATGTGCACTGATTTATGTATAAGAACACTCAGAAATAGAGAATAGAGGCCCACTTGTTTTGCTGTGCTTCACAGATAATGCATAAAAAAAAGGATATTTATGGCAACACTGTGTCAGGCAAGTACATTGGCATCATTTTTCCTACAGCATTTGGTCATTTCATGTCTCTGTCACATTTTGATAATTCTTGCAATATTTCAAACTATTTCATTATTATTATATTTACTATCCTGGTATGTGATCAGTGATTTTTAATGTTACTACCCTATAAATGCTTAGATGGTTAGCATTCTTTTAACAATAAAGTATTGGAAATTAAGGTATGTACTTTTTTATATATAATGCTATTGTACATCATTAGACTACAATATAGTATAAATGTAACTTTTATTTGCACAGAGAAGCAAAACATTGATATAACTTGCTTTATTTTGATATTCATGAATTATGGTGGTCTGGAGCCAAATCCAAAATATCTTTGAGGCCTGCCTGTACACAGAACACATGAGCCACATATATACACACTACAACCTGCCTGTATGCAGAGAATGGCCCATCTATATTATATGAATTAGGGTTTAACATAAGGTACAAAATGTCCTGAGAAGCCTGTATGCAGATCAAAAAGCAACAGTTAGAACCGGACATGGAGCAATAGACTGGTTCAAAATTGGGAAAAGAGTACCTCAAGGCTGTATATTGTCACCTTGCTTATTCAACTTACATGCAGAGTACAGCATACGAAATGCTGGGCTGGATGAAACACAAGCTGGAACCAAGATTGCCAGGAGAAATACCAGTAACCTCAGACAAGCAGATGATACCACCCAAATGGCAGAAAGCAAAGGAACTAAAGAGCCTCTTGATGAAGGTGAAAGGGGAGAGTAAAAAAAGCTGGCTTAAAACTCAGCATGCAGAAAACTAAGATCATGGCTTCTGGTTCTATAATTTCATGTCAAATAGATGGACAAACAATGGAAACAGTGATAGACTTTATTTTCTTAGGCTCTGAAAGTGACTGTGGATGGTGACTGCAGCCATGAAATTAGAAGCTGCCTCTCCCTTGGAAGAAAAGCTGTGACAAACCTAGACAGCATGTTAAAAAGCAGAGACATTGCTTTGCTGACACAGGTACATATAGTCAAAGCTCTGATTTTTCCAGTAGTCATGTACAGATGTAAGTATTGGCTCATAAAGAAGGCTGGGCACTTAAGAATGGATACTTTTGAACTGGAGTGCTGGAGAAGATTTTTGAGAGTTCCTTGAACAGCAAGGAGATCAAACCAGTTAGTCCTAAAGGAAATCAGTCCTGAATATTCATTGGAAGAACTGATGTTGAAGCTCCAATACTTTGGCCACCTGACACAAAGAGCCAACTCACTGGAAAAGACCCTGATGCTGGGAAAGACAGATGGCAGGAGGAGAAGGAGATGACAGGGGATGAGATGGTTGGGTGGCATCACTGATTCAATGGACATGAGTTTGAGCAAACTCCAGGAGATAGTGAAGGACAGGGAAACCTGGCATGCTGCAGTCCATGGGGTTGCAAAATGTTGGACACTACTGAACAAAAACAAAATGTCTTATAGTCTTTGCATTATCTTTATAAGATAATAAAACTAGCCTAACCCACTTGTCTTATTTTAATCTCTATAAAGATAAATACTTTTTTGAAATGCCATGATTTCAAAAAATGCCTTGATTTGACAGACTAAGATGTGAAACTTCAGAGGTTTTCAAATCAGAAAACCTGAAAAGTTCTAAACATTCTGATTATATTACTCAGAAAGATTTAGTTATTTTTTTAAAGCCATGAGTTTTAAAACTTTACTGAATTACAAATGACCCAAGCATATGTTACAATCTCATCAATTCCAGATTTTCAATACAGATGAAATCATCTCTTGGAGAGCTTCCTTCAGAAAATTTGCAATTGGGCTTCCCTGGTGGCTCAGACAGTAGAGAATCTGCCTGCAAGGCAGGAGACCTGGGTTCTATCCCTGGATCAGGAAGATCCCCTGGAGTAGGAAATGGCAACCCACTCTAGGATTCTTGCCTGAAGAATTCCATGGACAGAGGAGCCTGGCAGGCTACAGTCCTTGGGGTCACAGAGTTGGACACGACTGATTGTCTAATGCTTTCTTTCACTTAAAAATTCATTGGTAGAAAAGGCCAGTTTCTGCATATATATTTGAATGTGGTTTATTCCCCACTGACATTTTACCTAGGAAAAGGAAATGGTAACCCACTCCAATATTCTTGCCTGGAGAATCCCATGGACAGAGGGGCCTGGCAGGCTACAGTCCATGGTCGCAAAAGTTGGACACTACTTAGCGACTAAACCACCAACCACCAGCATTTTACCTACATTGTATTGATTCTTTAATCTTACTGCTAGTGCACTTAATTTCTCTCTGCTTTGGTTTTAGTAAATAGACTGACACTTGACATGTGTTTTTCCAAGGTTCAATTTTAAGTATTAATGTATTGATAAAATGTCTTTTGAACTACTCTGATGAAAGGTCCTGTGTAAACAGCAAATATTGTTTGTGTTGTTGTTGGTCTCATTATGTACATTTTCTCTACTGGCCTCTGTCTTTCGAGACTGAGACATGCATTTTATATTTGAAGATGTTTCGTTCAAGATAAAATATAATTAATATATTTAATATAGGAAATGATTTCATTTTTCTACCAAAGAATAATTCCTCTTAAATAAATAACATATCCCTGAGAAAGTTAGTACTTCTTTGTGTATAATACTTCTGACTTGACTTGTTGATATCTCCGTAAAATTACCCATGTAATTCTCAAGGTCCAATTACCCAGGGAGTAGGACTAAAACTAATTTAAAAGCTGACTTCTTATGGACCACTTAGGAGACTTCTGGTTTTTCACTGCAATAAGGTTATTATTTGTTTTTTATCTTTTTCCTTTATTTACGAGTATTAGTTACAAACATAAACTCACATACATATATACACCACATACACATATGTGTCTCCCCCTTTAACATACCATATAATGGATACTATTTGATAATTATAGAAAACAATTTTCTGCATATTAAGCATTTAATCAAAGAAATCTGAATAGAAGGCATGAAAGTCACTATGGTTTATATTGTGTACTCTTGGGATGATGCTGGTCTCAATCAGGGACACTTGTGAATTTCTGTCATTTTTGGTTGCCACAATTTTGGAGGTTGCATCTGGTATCTAGTGGATTCATGGCTACTGTTAATCATCCTACAATATACAAGACAGGCCCAACCCTCAATAATTAATTATTGGTTCAAAATGTCAGTAGGGCCTTGCTTGAGAAACTTATAGACTATTATTTACATATAATAGAAGTTTTAAAATTCATCTTCAACAATCAGGGTTCTCCTGGGTTTTGTGCATCCTGTTGATTCTTCATCCCCCTGGGTTTCTTTACAGTATGGCATCGTGGGAAGAACAGGAGCTGGAAAAAGTTCCCTCATTGCTGCCCTTTTTAGATTGTCAGAACCTGAAGGTGGCATTTACATTGATGGAATCTTGACAACCAGTATTGGACTGCATGATTTAAGGAAGAAATTGTCAGTTGCACATCAGGTATGCACAGCAGAGCATTCTCACATGTTCTTTTTATAAGGCATCTAAAGTTTAAGTGCTTTTAATTTGATTGTTAAGTGAACGAGTTGATCCCTTTTCCCCCCAATAGAGCATATATTTAGCAGCAGGTATTTTCAACAGACACTTTCATCAGACACTAGGTTTTGGTTTTTGTTGTTGTTGTTTTTCATTTGTTAGTTTTGTGTGCATGTGATTTAATAACTTACTGAAATAGATTTCTGGACTCATACTTCCTCAGTTTCCACAGTGTTTCCACTGATAATCACATAATTCTGTGAACAAAAGGATAAATGATTTGCTTAGCACTAGAGAGGTTCCTATAGGGAAACATGAATTTTATTAATAAATGTCTTACAGATGTAACTTTGCTGTGGGAAATGAGGACATCTTTTAAAGTGATTATCTCCTTGGAGAACTTTCTGTGAAATTGTGGGGCTTTGATAATTATAGGATGTATAGATGCTTTGGAGAGACTTTAACAATTTAGTCATTAATGAATGATTTTCACCAGGGAGGCAATACAGAATAGTGAGGAAGAGCAGGGGACTCAGAATTCTGTCTCTATGTACCTTGGTTTTCTCTGTCTTACAAGGCAGATAATGGTATCACCTCCTCAATATGTTGTGAGGACAAACTAGGTCATTGAGTGTGAAGTGCTTCATATACACCCACATGTGCCTGCTGTGACAGTGGAGTGCTGAGTTGCCCATCACTTCCTGGGCTCTGGTTCTGTTCTTTTTTCTTCTTCTTCATAAAGTAGTAAAACTTTCAAGGAAAGTTTGGAGACTGGATTATATGTGTGGTAGACACTCCTGTCATTCCTTGTGATTCATTCACTCAACATAATTCTGTGATATTTACTGAGAAATTACTATCTTCCAGGTATATAGCCAAGGGCAACATAGGCCCTGTGTCCTCATCTATCATCCTGCCCTCTGCTTTGACAGACTTGGTGATTTAAAAAAAATGAGTTTTTATTTATATACTTAGTATTCATCTGCCCATAAAAGGAAGCTCAGATAAATACCCTCTTGAGATGAGAAACAGAGAGGAGAGGAGAGAGAATGAGCCAGGCAAATGAGGTTCCTGGAATGTGGGTACAGTGTGTCCTGAAATACTTGTTTATCAGGAAGCATGTACAACATGGCAACCAAAGGAAGGCAAATGTGGACTTGGGTACAGCTGTTGCTGCTTACCCATGACCTGGAAAATACCTTGAATTACTCTAAGTAATTTTAAAACCAAGGTAAAAGAAACCCAAGTAAGACAGTAGGTATTGCAAGAGTGCATCAGAGGGCAGACACACTGAAACCATAATAAAGAAAACTAGTCAATCTAATCACACTAGGACCACAGCCTTATCTAACTCAATGAAAGTAAGCCATGTCCATGGGGCAACCCAAGACAGACGGGTCATGGTGGACAGGTCTGACAGAATGTGGTCTATTGGATAAGGCAATGGCAAACCACTTCATTATTCTTGCCTTGAGGAACCAATGAACAGTATGAGAAGGCAAAATGATAGAATACTGAAAGAGGAACTCCCCAGGTAGGTAGGAGCCCAATATGCTACCGGACATCCATGGAGAAATAACTCCAGAAAGAATGAAGGGATGGAGCCAAAGCAAAAACAATACCCAGTTGTGGATGTGACAGGTGATAGAAGCAAGGTCCCATGCTGTAAAGAGCAATATTGCATTAGATCAGATAAGATCAGTCGCTCAGTCATATCCGACTCTTTGCGACCTCATGAATTGCAGCACACCAGGCCTCCCTGTCCATCACTACAGCTGGAGTTCACTCAGACTCACATCCATTCAGTCAGTGATGCCATCCAGCCATCTCATCCTCTGGCGTCCCCTTCTGCTCCTGCCCCCAGTCCCTTCCAACATCAGAGTCTTTTCCAATGAGTCAACTCTTTGCATGAGGTGGCCAAAGTATTGGAGTTTCAGCTTTAACATCATTCCTTCCAAAGAAATCCCAGGGCTGATCTCCTTCAGAATGGACTGGTTGGATCTTCTTGCAGTCCAAGGGACTCTCAACAGTCTTCTCCAACACCACAGTTCAAAAGCATCAATTCTTCGGCACTCAGCCTTGTTCAAAGTCCAACTCTCACATCCGTACATGACCACAGGAAAGACCATAGCCTTGACTAGGCAAACCTTTGTTGGCAAATAATGTCTCTGTTTTGAATATGCTATCTAGGTGGGTCATAACTTTCCTTCCAAGGAGTAGATCAGATCAGATCAGTTGCTCAGTCGTGTCCAACTTTTTGCGACCCCATGAATCTCAGCACGCCAGGCCTCCCTGTCCATCACCAACTCCCGGAGGTCACTCAGACTCACATCCATCGAGTCAGTGATGCCATCCAGCCATCTCATCCTCTGTCGTCCCCTTCTCCTCCTGCCCCCAATCCCTCCCAGCATCAGAGTCTTCTCCAATGAGTTAACACTTCACATGAGGTGGCCAAAATACTGGAGTTTCAACTTTAGCATCATTCCTTCCAAAGAAATCCCAGGGCTGATCTCCTTTAGAATGGACTGCTTGGATCTCCTTGCAGTCCAAGGCACTCTCAAGAGTCTTCTCCAACACCACAGTTCAAAAGCATCAATTCTTCGGCACTCAGCCTT